>JASDQU010501049.1:74685-92525 GCA_032191745.1 Picea mariana | reverse complement strand
AATAGGAGGTGAAGGTTTTGGCTCAGAAATGGTGTCGGCGTCCTTAACGGAGATTGAAACTGAAAGGGGTATGTCTGAGGAAGGTACACTTGTAAACATGCCTTCTCAAGAGAAAAGGGAGGCCTAGAAAGGATATGACCAGAAGGGAGGAGACCTTCCTTTCGACTGAACTGAGCGCATGTCCAGCTATCGAGGAGCTTGTGGGACTTCCTCTCTTGTCAGAGCCAGTTGGGATTATCGACAAAGGATACAGGAGCCGAAAAGGAAGGGGAAGAGCACTGGGTCCTTGCATCGAGAGTTTTGTTCAACAGTTAGAGTGGGATAAACTTGTGATAGCCTATCTCTACCAAGAAAATAGAGAGCTACAAGATCAGTTGGCGGAAAAAGACCAGGGGACAAAGTCGTCATAGGGTTATGCAGGGAGCATGGTTTGGCTTCAGAGGCAACTCCATGAATCCCAGGATACAATTGTGCAACTACATAAGGCACATCGTGCGACGGAAGAGAGGGATACAGTGCTAGGTGCCAGCAATGACTTGGGGAAAAGTTCATATGTGAGAAAGACATGATGGGTGATTTTGCGCCTTACATCCTCTTGGGTGTCGCTCTGGACAAAAATTCCCCTTTTTTTCTTTCGTTGTAAAGGTATTCTTGGTTTTGTGGCTACGGGGCTGGTTGGTCATGGCGTGGCTTAGTTGTATGTAATCTGAACTCGGTGAGAACCCTTAATATTAAAAATAGTAAGTATTTTGAATGTATTAAGCTTTCTTATGGGCAGTTGGTCTGTGTTCCTTATCACAAATTATTAGTTCGTGCACATTATTAAATCTCACAATCATTACTGCTATACCAAGGTTTTATAAATAAATAAAACATCCGTTGGTAGGTAAGCATCTTACTTGAGACTTCTCTCATGTCAACGTATTGGGGTTCAAAGGTCAGCGGTGCCATTCTTCCCTTTGCACAACACTTGATATCACGTGTTTCTACCCAAAAATGAATGAATCGGTCTTCGACAAAACCCTCCCCAAGTTTTTTTCATAGGAAAGAAACATTTCATCATCCGATGCCAAAGAGGGTCGGTATTCGGCTATTTTGACTCTCCAAATGGTCTTCGCCACCATCATCTTCTGTCGATGCTGAAATTCTCCTATGAGTTGGAAAAAATCTAGGTCGTTGATTCCTTGAGTAGTTGTTAAGTATTTTAGAGTTAAGATGATTCTTCGTTGTATGTTAAAGTGAAATTTTAATCAATTAAAACGTGAAACATATAAGATAAGCGAAGGATTAGTTTCAAGCCGAGGTGAAAACGGTCAAAAGTAAACTACAGGGTGGTACCCAAAAGGAAATAGTCACAAAACATTTAGGGTGTGTTGAGTACTCAACAAATGGCGATTCACTGGGCATACACATAATATCTATTCCTCTTCCCTTTCCCTCGAGGTATTACTGAACCTTAGAGCAGATATCTCCGACACTTCTTTTATTCGTACTGACCGAAGTCATTATTTTCTTCTTCTCTTTTTTTTTTATTATTATTATTGGAAGTATTGTTTTAGGGCTTGACCGTTTACTGGGAGGGCATCAGGTTTCCCCCTCAAATTTTGCAGCCAATAAGTACCTACCCCAATCTTCTCAGCTACCTGGAAAGGCCCAATCCATAGATTCTGAAACTTGGAATGTTTTCCTTTGGGTTCATTCTCCCTATCCCACTTCAAGACTAAATCTCCTACTTCGAAGTTCTTTTCCTTAGATTTATGTTTATCGAACCATATTTTCACTATTTGTTGATGAGCCAAGAATTTTGACTTAGCCTTTTCTCTCTCCTCTTCCAGCATGAGCAGAGTGTCAATCCTCTATTGTATGGCTGACGAGGGTTCCTCATTAGAATCTTGGGCCAATTGGAGAGAGGGAAGATAAAGACCATTCGGGAGGATGGCTTCCTATCCGTAGACCAAAAAGTATGGGGAATTTCTTATGTCTTCTATGGGTGTGACCCTATCGGCCCACAGGGAATTATGCAATTGATTATGCCAATTTCTTTGGTTGTCCGTAACTGTCTTCTTTAGTATCGTTACCAGGTTCTTGTTGGTTGATTCTGCCACACCGTTTCCATGAGGTTAATAATTTGTAGAGTAATTGATCATGATTCCTTTGTCTAGAGAAAACTCCATCAATTGGGTAGAAGAGAAGTAAGCTACATTATCAAAGACTAGAACAGAGGGGACACCAAACCTTGTGATCAGCTATTTTTCTATAAATTGGATTACTATTTTCTCATTTACATGAGTCAAAGGAATGACCTCTGCCTATTTTGTGAAATAGTCGGTGGTAGTAAGAATGTACTTGTGTAGTTTGGAAGAGCTAGGGGAAATTTCTCCTATGATATCCAACCCCTATTGCTCAAAAGGTGTAGAGACCGTTACAGGCTGAAGTGGGATTTCTACCATTTTTTCCTTGCTGGCACTCATTTGACAGGTCTTACAATTCCTAGCATAGGTATGAGCATCTTTGAACAAAGTGGGCCAATAATAGCCGGCTCTTAGAATTTTATGAGCGGTGGTGTTCCCTGCAAAGTGTCCTCCAGCGAGGCCATCATGGAGTTTCGTCAACACCTTGTCTGCGTCTACTTGTTCGAGACATCTCAATAATACCCCATCATAGTTGTTCCAGAAGAGTACCAAATTTATAAGATGATACTGTGCAGATTTCAATCTTAGGGCCCTCCTTTCCTTAGGGTTGAGTTTCTCGGGACAAGCCCCGTGATGAAAAAGATAAGTCAAATCCTTGTACCATGAGTCTCGTGTTGGGGAGATGTATGCCACTTCAATGCACCATAGTGCCATTTCATTTTCCCACCCAGAATCTTCATTTTCTTGATCCCAGGCTTCGGCTGTGAGCTTACACAGACCTTGTCCTTTTACTAGTTTGGCAGGCTTTATGTATAAATCAAACTCCTAGACTACTTCCATCCAGTTCCCTCTCCTTTCCCCCATTTCTTGTTGAGTGAACAGGGATCAGATCGCAGGGTGCGGCACAATCACCTTAGTGTGATTTTTTAGAATGTAGGATCTGAAATGTTTTGCTGCTTCGTAGACTGTGTAGGCCTGTTTATCTATGGCAGGATAATTAAGCTTGACTCCTTGAATATTAGTACTCATAAAGGAAATTGGGGACTCGTTGTTGTCATCATATTTCTGGGTCAAAACCGTGACGAGCGATTGGTTGGAGGCGAACGTATACAGGTTAAAGTCCCTATTGAAAATGAAACTTCACAGCACCAGGGCTCGGGAGATGGCGGCTTTGATATTGTTGAAAGCGTCTTTCTGTTCATCATCCCACTTGAATTTAGAATCCTTGCAAATCATATTTTGCAAGGGCTTGATGATTTCAATGAAGTCGGGAGTGAACTTACTCATGAAATTGATTTTCCTAAAAAAGGACTGCATGGCCTTCTTGTTATGGGGGAGTGGGAGTTGAGCTATGGCTTTAATCCTTTCGGGGTCTATGCAAATCCCTGCTTGGGGTATAATATGACCTAAAAACTTTCCTTCCTCGACACTAAAAATAGTCTTCTTAGGGTTCAACAATATACCGTACTTCCTGCATCTCTCCAAAATATGAGTTAAGTGTTGGATGTGTTATTTTGTATTCCTCGAATACATTGTTACGTCATCTAAATAAACTACCACACACTTATTGATGAGTCCCCAGAAAGCCATGTCCATGGCCCTTTGAAAGGTTGCTCCTGCGTTAATTAAGATGAAGGGCATGCACTTATAAGTGAAGGTTCCCCATTTGGTTCAGAAGGTAGCTTTTAATTAGTCTTCTTCTGAAACCAACACTTGGTTGTATCCTGAAAAATCGTCTAGCAAGAAAAAAATATCCGAGCCTGACACGGTTTGTAGGAGTTGTTCCATTGGTGTGACAGGATAATTTTCCTTTTCTGAAGCTCTGTTGAGGTTCAGAAAATCTACACATAGTCAGATTTCTCCTGAATTCTTCCTCACTGGAACAAGATTCGCTACCCAGGTGGAATGCCTAACTTGGAAAATTATCTTCGCATATAAAAGTTTCCTCAACTCTTGATACATGAGAGGTTCCAGGGATGGATGGTACTTTCAGAGCTTCTATTGGAAAGGCTTCATTTCGGGTTTTAACGGGATAGTGTGTTGAATGATGCAGGTGTCATACATTTTTAAATCCTTGTAGGACCATGCGAAAACATCCTGGTATTTTCTGAATAATCTGAGGTAGGCCTTCCTCTCTTCCTTGTATATAGTTTTGCCGAGATTTACATTCTTCAGGTTCTCTGGAGAACCAAGATTTACAGTATCATGGAGGGGGAAAGAGCTACCAGTCTTCTCATTTTTGGGTTCTTTAAAATGATCCTTTAGATCGAACATACTTTCTATATTATCTATCCCCTTGGGGATTGTGTGGGCTTTCAATTTTCCAACATCTTTTTCTATTCAAGGATTGGTCTCAGTTGTCTACTCTCAGAATGCTTCATCATCTATGGCTAGGTCTTTGAAATTGTCTTGATTGGTCAAGAAGTTTATGATTTTCTCATATCCTTCAAAGACCTTCCAATTGGAAATATTGTTCGACAGCAATGGTCTATAGAGAATCTCCATAGTAAATTGGGAGGCTTCATAATATTCTAAAGGCGATAGTCGAGAAGCAGTTGTGGCCAAGGAGTCGGCAATAATTTTTTTTGCTCTCGGGATCGCGGTGATATTGAAAGCGTCAAAGCTCTCCATTAGCCTATGCACCTCTTGCTGGTAGTTCTTAAGATGAGGTGAATTACAATGAATAGTATTCCTTACTTGTCTAACAATGATATCAGAATCCCCGAAAACCTTCAATTCCTTGATACCCAAATCTATGGCTTTTTTTAACCCTTGTACTAGAGCTTCGTATTCGGCGGTATTGTTGGTACATTCGAATTCTAGCCTACATGACAAGAAATAATGTTTACCCCTCTGATATATGAGTATGCACCCAACTCCTGACCCTTCTTGTGATTTAGATCCATCAAAATAGAGGGTCCAAATTTGCAAATGATAATTTCTCCTTTCTCTCCCCTTGCCTGCGTTCTGTTCTCTAACCTCTTCCTCCAGAATTCCTAGCGTGGGGTTTTGACAGAAAAAGGTATCTCCTATCTACGTCAGGGATTCTTCTCAAAAGATCATTTCGAAATTTTGAGTAGCCAGAACACTGGACAGGAGAGGAGCAAAGTTGCCGAAGTGAGAATCACAAGAATAGTTTCCTAATATGGGGAAGTTGGTAGAGGCTGGTTCGTTTGGGGTTTCCAGATCAGTGACCGTATGTTTCAGATATCTTTCCCTATAAATTCTGATCATGTTATTGTATCCCTTTAGTGGCAGCCAAAGGTGTGCCCAGTTGGTACTAAAATATCCGCTCATCTTTTCAGACCAATCTCGGCTCAACAATAGTCCATATGCCTCAGGGATGTCCACCACAATGATGTCAATGACCTGCATGAAATTAGGATGTGTCGCTATCTTGATCATCACATCTTTGAGCTCTCCCATGACCTTGACCTGGGTTATGTCTAGTTGTATGACATGTTTATCACTTTTGAGAGGGAAAACACCTAATTTGTTACATATGGCCAAGGGAATCACATTAGAGGACACCCCCAAATCGACCAGGCAATTGTGAAGATTCCTGTTGAAGAATTCAAACGTCAAAAGGAAGGGTGGAACGAAAGGCCTTTCTTTCCTACCTTCGGAGCAGGTGTTCACAGTTGGCTTGTTTGTTAAATTTGTCAGGGGGAGAGTCATGTTCTGACTATTGCTGTTGGTCGGGTTTCCTACCGAATTTAGAGCTTGCAATAGGAAGTCCTTTTTTTGAGGAATTCTACATATGTCCATAACTGAGATGTTAGCTTTCAACTTCTTCAAATCTTCGACTAAATTATACTCTAGTTTGGGGGAATATTGGGTGTGGATGCTTATAGGCCTTTTACAGGGGGTGAAAGACATTTTCGGGCAGTCAAGAGTTAACTTACTTTGTGAGGCCTGGGGAGCATCAACATATTTCGAGCCGGGTTGGCCCTTGCTACGTGTTTATACTGTCAATACCTTTGCGGGTTGTTCTCGGGACTCAAACAGGTCACTTGAAGACACGATCACGTTGGGATCCCATATCATCATGGTTGTGTATTGTGGTGGGTCAGCTTCTTCCTGGTCTAGACTATTCATGTTTGAATTGCTTGACTGTTCGATCAGGGAAACTTCATCCAAAAAATGATTGGCCATTAAATTCATGGTGTTGGAGCCGCCCTTGTTTTTTTTTGTTTTAGCTTGTCACAATTTTCATTTTTTATGCTTGAAATCTAAAGATGGTTTTCTTTTTTTTTTCTCCGAGATATCGTTGGTCTCTGAAGCTGGATCACGTGAGAAGCTATGGTTTTTCTACTCTCGAAGAAAGTCCTACCTTTTGTAAAAATGTTTCCTCTTTTTTGTTCCACTTCAGGATCTCGCAGGTCAGGTATTATAATTCATATAATCTCCATATCCTGAGTCATGAAACGGTGAGATCATGTTAACTTTCCACCCAAGACATTAACCAGGGTAAATTTTTCCCCTAACTCCTGATTAAGCGTCATCGGGGTTTCGTGCCTCGGCGTTCACCAAATACAAAGTTTTATTATCACAGCCCTGATAGCCGAGGACACGAGGTCCTTTTGAATAACCCATGTCAAAGATTAAAGTCAAAAATATAACCGTGATAAAAGTTGTTCTCGGCATTTCGCCACTTGGCACTATCTTTTTCGAAAGTTACGGCTTCTAAGCCCCGACTCACGAAGTCATGATGTAATTATAACATGATTAATTAATCACTTAATACAAGATTATCTTACCCTTAAATTAATCATGTTATTACGATCTCGCGGTTTCACAGCTCGGCATATAAATCTCCCAGAGACTTATCTTCGAAACTCCGAGTCGCGATATGGCGAAAAGTATAATTATAAAATTAATCAAGCCCCAAATCACGATCACCTTTAAATAAATCAACATCGGTCTTCGTAGTCTCAGGAGTTGGAGACTCAAATTGCTAAAGGAAAATCCCCGATATAGCGAGTAGCGAGGTATTGATTAACGTTGGCGAGATTGGATTAATTAAACTAAATCAAGACATTTCCCGCGTTTCGATGCTTGCACGATTCACGAGGAAACCTTTTCACTCCATATGCTAACTGACTTTTGAACCGCCAAAATTAATGACATTAATGAGGAAATAGGGTAAATCTATTAAATCAGATCAAATTTTTACGGCAATAATTTATTTCTAAATACGATTGGACAGGCTTGTTTTGAAAGGTACCGATTTTTCAAATATATGTAAGAGTTGCATTTCATTATAACAAATATATTTTCATAGCACGCAGAGCTCATCACTTCTGAGTAAATTGACTTCTGTATGTATACGCAGTACTATCGCAGAAGAGCTAAAACGCAAGCTTCAGCCATGGCTCCGAGGAAAGCAGCAAAGGCGAATGTTGAGGTTTCAGGACAAGGCTCAGACAATGTCTCCGATACTTCACCCCAAAGTGTTGACTCAGTCCCTAGCTGGTCATTTGTTTCAGACATTCTGCAATCACAATTGGTGGATTATTCCGACGACTATGACGGAAACGAAAGGGATGATATAGCCACCAAGTACAAAATAGTCGTCCAATCTGGAATGAACAAAGTAGCAGCCAGGCCACAGTTGCTCCCATATTATGATGTGGTCCGATGGGCACTGGATCATGTGGACATACCGACCAGGACTATCATGAACGAGCAGAGAGTCACCATCAGGACTTTTAGGCCTGAGCATTTGCAAACCATGTATAAGCTACCTACGACGTCCGACTACACATATGGCACTGATTTCTTAGAGTAATTCAAGGAGAAGGAGTGCGTACAGTATGATAAAACCATGTCTAGTTTGATAAAGGATTGGGTTTCACGCACCGCAAGTTCAGAGCTAATGACCAAGGAATTTATTCAATCACTTCATTAGAACCGTAGTATAAATATGTGGCCATGATGACATGCCGGTTATATGGGAAAGAGGACACATTGCATCTTTTCCTTGCATGGGTGCCTCTTATGTTTCGGGTCACGGAAGGTGGCTCCTTTAATTGGGCAAAGATGCTCTCAGATAGCTTGACCAATCGGGTCACAGAGTATCGGGAGCAGAAGGAGGCTGGGAAGGCGTCGTCATTCTTCATGTCCGCATACATTATGGATGCGATTTGTTCTATGACACCATTTCCATTGATGAGCTGGAGTTGGACTCTGGTCGAAAAGGAACCCATAGATGTATATCATGCAAAATTATGGGAGAACAAAGCAAAAAGTTTCGCGTATGAAATTTTTAACTGGGTGATGGTGCCCCTGCATGTCGCCATTTTTAGTCACCCGCCACCCCGGATCTTGGAAAGCATAGTAACAAATCTAAGCAGCATCACAGATTGGTATGTGGAGGCAGAATTTTCATACCTCAGAGTTTTCGAGGCCTCTGTTCCCCCACATGCGCTACCATTGTTCATTCCAGACAAGCTGGTGTGTCCCGAGGTTGCCTGGCAAACGGTAATTGGCGGTGTGAGCAAAGAGCTTAAAGGGTATTCAAAGAAGGTATGGTCGTCATTTCCCATTCGTCTGAATTCTTATTCTTTATTAGATTTCAGGCATGCTAAAGCGGAGGTTGCAGCCCTGGAAGACCTAAATTTGGTCTCCATCAAATACAAGAAACACAATCCACAGAGGATCGTGAGCAATCATTTTGCTAATTGTGGGCTCAAAAGATTTGAGCATGAGAATTCACCCTCGGATGACATTTTCCGAGGAGCGAGGTCCTATGAAGAAATTCTAGCCCGGATTCAATCATTGGCACCCGAAGAAAGAGCCGATGTCTTGAAGTTCCAGGAACATCGACGTAGCTGTCTTCCCGCTGTGTTGCGAGGCGAAGGTCCAGGTATTTCAAAGACAAAGCAGAAGGATACCAAAGGCTCTAAGGATGCAACTCCCGACCCCTAAAAACACCAGGACGAGGGAGAGAAAATGAAGAATCCGGAAGCAGAGGAAAAGACCCCAGAATCGCCAAAGAAACAAAATCCCGAGACAGAAGTAAAGACTTCAGAACCACCGAAAGAGCATATTTTGGTAGACACTCCAGGAAAATCGGTGAAACAGATTGGAGAACCCATCACCTCAGTCACCCCCTTACAGTCGACGCAGGGAAATATCAATGAAGGCATGATATTCAATGAAGAACTGAGGCCCATAACAACAGAAGAACTCCCTCTGAATGAGTTCTTCTTTGACAAAAAGAGGAAGGCAGTAGTTAAAAGAGAATTCTATCAAGAAGGAGAATCGACTGCCAAGAAATACAAGGTCATCACTGATGGAAAAGACAAGAAAAGTGAGCAATTCGCTACCAAAATAGTAGGGACACTAGGAGAATATGCCTCAGTGAATCAATTCTCAATAGGGCTCCTAAAAAACCAACTTAAAATAAAGAATCACCTCATTAGGACCCTTGAAGCCAGATTGGCCACAGCAACAGAAACAACTAAATACCAGGCGAGCGTAGAAATGGAGCAGGCCAGATTGGTAGATAAGAACGAGATAAAAATGCTGAAAACTAAGCTCGAGCAAGCACAATTGGTGGCCCCAGAGGGTCAGATGCAAGAAAGCCAGCAGAAGGAGTTGATCGAACAGCTGTAGGCTAGGGTGGAAATCACCAAGAATAGGGTGATAGACATTGGGATGTTCAAATCCCAGGCAATTGAGATTAGGAGCAGAGTCTCTGCAGCGCAGTGAAAGTTGCTCACCAAGATAGAAATGATCAGGGATAACTGTCTGTTGGTAAATCAGGTTTCCGAGAACCTATCTGCTAGAGAGAGGGATGCCGAAGCGGCTCGGGTTGCCTTCCAGGAAGCTGTAATAGACATGAACAACAGGGTTTCGGCAGGAACTCCCAGGTTCACCATTGCAGAACAAACTAGGGGAAACATTCTGTTAAAGGAATGGGATCATAACATCGCCGAAGGCAAGCGTCAAACCCAAAATATAACCAATTCTTTAGAGGAGGCCTTCAATTCCATAGATGGCAAGCTACTGGGTATTAAAAGCGAAGGCAGTGCTGAGATGTTGATGCAAATGAATATGGAAAATATCTCGCTCGAGCTGAAGGAAGAGGAAGAAAGAGATTCAGCCGATATCTCACATATGTCTATGGTGGACATAGTCCAAATAGATAGATGCATGATTAAACCCAGTGCGCAGTTATGCACCATAGACCTCATAGACGAACAGATGGAGGACAAGCTGCAGTAGTTAGCCCGAGAATGTTACTTCGTCGAAGCCAGATGTCAAGCCGAACCATTGCGGCTAATATCTCAGCTGGTGGAAAGATGCATCGCCTATACCGAGCTCGCGCAATGACAAACATCTGGCACCAAGTGAAGACAGAGTAGGAGAAGTGGAGCGATTGCTCTCCTCTCTGTCATAACCGAAATTTTGTGACCATTGAGATTCTATCTTATTTGTAAAATTGTATAAATATACTATCGAAAGAAATAAACAGGGCCAGAACTTTTTGTGTCGATTGTAACAGAGTTTTTTACACTTGAGAAGTTAATACAAGCAAATATGAAGATTCTCGATTCCATCAAGACTGTGTTACAAGTTTGTTTCTTTGTATTTCATATTTCATTTCATTTCATATTCATAATTGATGTGCTTCGTTATACTTTAGTATGACCACTACTATAGCGAATGAATTTTGGTTTTTTGTAATTGTTTATTGTCTTTCCTCTACACCAGCTATCAGCGGGTGTAAGACCAATCTGTATTTTCAGAATTCTACATATATTCTCTGCTACATCAGTTATTTCCTCACCTTTTCCTCTTCTATTTATTTGTAAGATACTACCCTGGTAGAAACCTTACACTGTAGACAGCTAAATGTTTTCTCCCACCTCGCACCTTTGATTAAAATATAATACAGTTATGGGAAAGAGCCTTTGATTTGCATCCCTATTTTATTCATAAAACCGTAAAATCTCTTTTATTCGACCAAATCGAGACAACATTTAATCTCTCTGTGAAGTCTTTCCTACTTTTACTGTTCCTCCATGACTGTCCCTGTACCAACACAACCTAATATCGAACCTGGACTATCATACCAAACACATATCGCTTTAAACTTATTCGACATAATCCTTAAAACAACTACTAACCAAGTCGAATTAGAATGTTCATGGGCAGCCATTGAACAAGATATAACTATCCAGGAACAGTTGGAAGCTAGACCATGCCAACATAGAAATATTCCCTAGTTTCCTTTACCGAAGGTTGACATTACCCTCTTCTCCATCGTTTACCCACTTTCAGATGCCTTGACACTGTACTTTTAAGCCTTAAGTACAGACTCAGGAACAACATCTTTCTGGCGCCGTTGCCGGGGACCGAAGTTACAAAATCTTTTTCCCTGGGAAAACGACAATTGTTTTTCGTCGAAAGTGTTACCCTTTGATAGTGAACAAAGAGTGCACACCTTTTAAGGCTTTTATCTTTCACTTGACGAATCCACGAAAAATAAACTGGCATCCGGTATAAGGAATACCAGACAAAACTCAGATAGTAAGCAAATTATGCCCGTTACCAATCCCGAAAAAATTCTAAAGGCGAGAGGTCCTTTTAAGCTAACCGCTGCAGTTTACAAACTTAAAACCCCAGCACTGAAGACTAAGAGTCCTTCCAAACCCTCAACTTCACTTAGTCCTCTCTTTGACGCTAAAGATTCAACGCCAATCTTCTCCAAGGTTAGGAGTGAGATTCATCCAACAGTCCCCTTAGCACATAAAGGAAAGGGCCCTCTTGAAAGTTCGTCGGCTTTTGAAATACCATCTTTTCTTCGGTTGAATTTCCCGACTTCACCAAATTCTGAAGAGTGTGTTACACACTCTGTTCCCACACCCGTCGGTTCTCCCAATTCGGTCTCTTGCAAATCCGAGGAACCGAGTCCTCGCGTTCCTTATCCTTCCTCATCGAACTTTCCTCTTCACGAAGAAAATAAATACTCCCTTTTAATTTTCCAAAATCCCCTTTACAACTTTCCACAAACAATGATGGTAGCCGCCGGAGGAGGAGGTGGAGGGTTTATAGGAGGAGGCAGAGGTTTTATCGGAGAAGGAGGGGGAGGAGTCCCTCTAGGAGGAGGTGGAGGTCAAGGGCCTCCCTCCCCCTCCCAGAGTTTTCACGAAAGTTGCAGCCAGATACACTCCATTAGTATTTCCCTTCCCCCTACACGATCTTCCAGAAAATTACATAAAAAATTTGCCGAAATTCACTGGAGAGGGGGATCTGACCGCGGTCGAACATATTAATTTTTTCGAACAATTCACAGATATCTTCGGTATCGAGCACGGGGATGTATATTCGAGACTCCTTGTCCAAAATTTTGAAGGTCAGGTCTGAACTTGGTTTCGGAGCCTACCCGCAGCTTCCATCCTGTCATATGACGCTTTGGAGGATGCTTTCCTCAGACAATGGGGCGAGTGAAAATACCATCTCTATTATCTAACCGAATTTGGGTCCTTGAAGAAAAAGAACTCAGAAATAGTCATGGAATTCATTCAGAGATTCAACAAACTGTACAATAAAATCCCAGTTGAGGTTAAACCATCCCAACCCGTGGCCAAAGTGACTTTCGGCTGAGCTTTTGAGCCAGATTTTGCACTACTTTTGCGAGAGAGAAGGGGAGCCACCTTAAACCGTATGCAAGACGATGCGGTAGAAATAAAATCTAATATGATGGCTTCGGGTAAACTTAAGGCTAGATTAGAGACTGGAAACCGAGAGACCAAGCGATTTAGAGAACAAACAGGTCCTTCAGGGTCCAATAGATCCTCAGACGATAGGGTGGACGATATGGCTAGAGTGATCAAAGAACTATCAAATAAAATATCCAGAATGGAACTCGAACAGGTCAAGGCGGACTCTTACCCCAAAAAATATTTCAAGAGGAATCAAAACCCTCCTAATCAACAAAGACAAATAAAAAATGAAGATCAAAAGATACAAGCTCCTTTAAAAACTGAAAATTTTATAGGAGTGAACGATTTTCAAGACTACAGAGATTCAGATAATGACGTCACGAACTTCAGTGATGACTGTACTCAACCATATCTGACTCATGAAGACTATGAAAAATATTTAAACACGCCACAATTGTCAAATGAGGGTGAAGAAGGTGATCACACTGATCTCTGTGAATCTCAACCAGAAACTGAGATAATGATGGCCGAGTTTCAACCAAAGTACAACCTAAGATCTAAGAATAAGCCCACCTCAACGACTCAACCCAAGAAAATCCTTCAAAGAGGCCAATCTTATGAGCCTCATTTGGATGAAACCTCATTACCCAACAAAAAAACTAAAGTAGAAAGCAATCAGGAGTCCGAGGTGAAAAAAGTTGAAACTCAAACACCAGAAACCGAGCCAGAAAATAAGGTTACGTCTTCAACTAGGACCATGAGGGATAGAGCGGTCCAGACAAATAAGTCTGAAAGGAAAGATATGGAAGTCTCATATAAAGAAGCAAACAAGGTGAGCAGATCTTTCAGCTTTGAAAATGAGTTAAACAAAATTAAGATACCAATCCCTTTGGTAGAATTAGCGAAAAACCCTGTTTACTGGAAGCAAATTACCAAAGCAATCGGTGTCTCCGAGCTAGAAAGCCATTCTGATGTTATAAACTTGGAAGATGATAGACCTAACATCACCTTTGGTCCCCATTTTGAAGGGTCCAAAGACAACATCGCTCCCTTTTATATCACTCTGAATGTATATGACCAATTGCTGCATAATTGTATGTTAGACTCCAGGGCTTCCCATAATGTTATGCCCAAGATTATAATGGACAAGTTGGGTCTCTAGATCACAAGACCTTATGGAAACCTGTACTCTTTTGACTTGAGAAAGGTTAAATGTATGGGAATGATAAAATATCGGGTAGTTACCCTAGCACAAGTCCCGGTAAAGAGTATCCTGATGGATGCGGTTATCGCGGATATTCCCCCTAAGTATGGCATGTTGTTATCTAGATCATGGGGAGCCAAGTTGGGGGGTTCTCTATAGTTGGACATGATGTATGCCACAATCCCTGTGTTCGGTGGTCAGTTCACTCGGTTTTACAGAGAAACAAGATTACCATATACAGTCAGTGACCCTCAAAACCCAAATAACTTCCCCATTTACATTGCAGACCAAGATCTGGGAAATTGCATCTTGTCTTTTGATGATGGTTTGTATGGGTGTCCAGAGGAAATCGATATAAAGCAAGAAGAGTCAATTCACTTGACAGAGGATCTGTGTAACACTGGAGTTTGGAAAATGTATTTCGATGGTGCTTTATGTTCTGAAGGGGTAGGTGCGGGAGTGCTCTTAGTGGCCCCCGAGGGTAAATTCATTGTTCCTTTCTCCTACCAATTGCAGTGGGACATAGATTACACTAACAACGTATGCGAATATGAAGCGTTGATCTTAGGGTTAGAGGCTGCCAAAAAGATAAATATAAGTAACTTGGAGGTTTATGGTGACACAGAGATAATAGTCAAACAAATAAACTGACAGTACCTAGCCAAGCATCCCAGACTAACAATGTATAGAAATTGTGCTTGGGATCTCATGGAAAACTTTTTCTCATCTGTAAAGGTCCATTTTATTCCTCGCGCAGAGAATCTACATGTTGATGCATTGGCAAAGGTAGCTTCAACCTTTTCTCCTCCCACGACCTTCAAACTGAAATATCACATTGAAATCAGATACAAACCCTCTATACTAGACAATATCCGACACTAGCAGGTCTTTGAAGATGATGAACAAATTAAGAAATTTCTTGCAACAGTGGGTGAGTTCTCTGAAACTCATCTAGACCAAGAGAATCAAAATGACCCGATGTGGATCATGCAAGAGGGGGAAGATCCTGAAACCTTCCGAGAAAAAATTGCGGATCATCGTATGTTGGTTCTTAAAAGCAACCAAATTTCGAAAGGCTTAATTCCTTTAGAAAGACTTTTTGATCATAACGATGTACCTGTGAAATCCACTTTGCAGCCCCAACCAGAAGAAGTGGAGGACTGTGATATAGGAACTGAAAAATAATCCAGGGTAGTAAAGATATCCAAGTTCCTCCCTCCCAAAGTGAAAGTCAAGTACAGAGACCTACTCAGATAGTACAAAGATGTTTTCGCCTGGTCTTACGATGAGCTAAGAACATATGACACTTCCATAATTGATCACAAAATACCTTTGAAGCCTAAGGTCAAATCGTTTAGGCAAAATCTTAGGCAAATTAACCCTATTTTGTTACCTGTGAATGAAAAGGAAGTTAAAAAGATTTTAGATGCGAAAACAATCGTACCCCTGAGATACTCGGACTGGGTGGAAAACCTGGTCCCGGTCAGGAAAAAGAATGGAGAAATCAGACTGTGTGTGGATTTCCGAAACTTAAATAAGTCTTCTCTCAAGGATAATTATCCGCTGCCCAAAATGGACCATGTCCTGGAAAAAGTAGTTGGAGCAAATCGAATGTCTATGATAGATGGATTCTCTGGGTATAATCAAATCGCCATGAACGAACAAGGCAGGGAAAAAAATTCTTTCACCACACCATGGGGTACATTCATGTATGACAAAATGCCATTTGGTTTGATGAATGCAGGGGCTACATTCCAGCGCGCTATGGACATCTCTTTCGTAGGAGAAAGAGACAAGTTCGTAGTCATCTACCTCGACGATTTGACGGTTTTCTCTAAAACTGACGAAGAACATTTGAGTCATCTGAAACAGACTTTCAAAAAATTCCGCAGGTTTGGTCTATCTTTGAACCCAAAGAAATCACATTTTTCTATGCAGGAAGGTAAGCTTTTGGGCCATATCGTATCCAGGGATGGAATCAGAATTGATCCTAAAAGGATTGAAGCAATAAAAACTATAAATATTCCTAGAAATGTAAAAGAGATTCAATCTTTCTTAGGAACAATAAATTTTTTATGAAGGTTTATCCCCAATTTCGCTGAGATTGTCAAATTGATCATAGGAATGTTGAAGAAGGATAGCAGAGTAAATTGGACAACCGAGGCCAAAGCATCATTCACGCATATTAAGAAAGTCATAAGCGAGGCACCTGTTCTAGCAAGCCCAGATTATCTGAAAGATTTTCTTATCTTCTTGTTTTCCTCTGAACATACTATCGCCGCGGTGCTCCTGCAAAAGGATGAAGAAGGATTTGAACAGCTGATCGTGTTTTTTAGCAAGAGTCTTAGAGACGCAGAACTGAAATATGACATAATAGAAAAACAGGCATACGCAATGGTAAAGGCGCTAAAGGAATTTAGAACTTATGTACTGCATTCAAAAATTATCGCGTACGTGCCTACCAGTTCTGTGAAAGATATATTGGTACAGCCAGACAGTGACGGAAAAAGAGGGCGATGGCTCACTAAAATCCAAGAATTCGATCTGGAAGTTAAACCAACCAAATTGATAAAAGGGCAAGGCCTGGCCAAACTCTTAGCGGAGTCAAATTTCAGAGCCCTTGATATCAATTGCCTACATGAAAGCGACAAAGACACATACCTAAATGAACTGGATGAAGAAACAAATCCAAACCAAATGGAAGAGAAGTTCTTATCGTTGGACTGGTATAGAGACATAGTGTTTTACTTGCTGAACCTAAAATGCCCAGATGAACTATCACCGTCTAAATGCAGAACTTTAAAACTCCATGCAGTTAAATATTGTATATCCGAAATTCAGCTATATTGGAAGGATCCACTCGGATTCCTGCTAGTCTGTTTAGTTGAATCAGAAACCCAGCGGGTTATAGATGAATTTCATAAGGGAGTCTGTGGGGGGCATCACGCATGGAGAGCTACATCCTACAAGATCTTAAGGGTTGGGTACTACTGGCCGAAACTCTTTTCGGACGTCAATGCCAAAGTGCATGCTTGCAACCCTTGTCAAATATTCGCAGGGAAACAGAAGCTCCCTGCACTACCCCTAGTTCCAGTCAAAGCTGAAGCCCCATTCCAACAATGGGGTCTAGACTTCATAGGGGAGATTAATCCCCATTCCAGTGCTCAGCATAAGTGGATCTTAACAGCTACAGATTATTTTACTAAGTGGGTGGAAGCCATTCCGACCAAAAGGGCAACAGACTCGGTGGTAATCGATTTCTTGGAAGACAATATTTTGTCAAGATTCGGTTGTCCTCGAAAGATAGTTACTGACAATGCCCAGGCCTTTAAATCTATGGCTATGATAAGCTTCTGTTAGAGGTATAACATCGTTCTCAGCCATTCCACAGCATATTACCCCCAAGGGAACGGATTGGCTGAATCATCTAACAAGAGCCTGGTGAACATAATCAATAAAATATTGGATGAAAATAAAAGATCTTGGCATGTACACTTAAAATACGCATTATGGGAAAACCGCATCAACACTAAAAGATCTATCGGCATTTCACCATTTCAAATGGTCTATGGGATAGATGTTGTTCTACCTATAAACCTAGCTCTACCAGTGATGAAGTTATGGCAGGATCAAAATGAAGAACCCAATCATGTAACCAAGAGAATTAATCAGCTAATTGAGGTTCAACAACATAGAGTTGAAGTTGATGAAAAGATGCAGAAGTACCAGGATGATATGAAGGCATTTTTTGACTGCAAGGCAAAGGACAGGGAATTTTTTCCTTCTGGAGCTGAGACCCTGAATGGTCCATACTAGAGGTGGTCAAAT
>JASDQU010501049.1:48063-73036 GCA_032191745.1 Picea mariana | reverse complement strand
GTGAAAGGGACTACATCTTTATGTAGAAAGAGTATCTGATTTTGAAAAAACTTTTCTAGGTAAAGAACGGAGTCTTTTTCCCCCTTCAATCCTCTTTCCTCGGAAACTTTTCCGCCTGATTCAGTTTTTGACTCCATTTACCCAATATTGGCACGTGGTCTACTGTTCTTTCCGCCTCACAGGAAGGAGGGATCCCTAGTTGGAGCCTATGTTGGAGCCGCCCTTGTTTTTTTTTGTTTTAGCCTGTCACAATTTCCATTTTTTATGCTTGAAATCTAAAGATGGTTTTCTTTTTTTTTTTCTCCGAGATATCACTGGTCTCTGAAGCTGGATCACACGAGCAGCTATGGTTTTTCTACTCTCGAAGCAAGTCCTACCTTTCGTAAAAATGTTTCCTCTTTTTTGTTCCACTTCGGGATCTCGCAGGTCGGGTATTATAATTCATATAATCTCAATATCCTGAGTCACGAAACAACGAGATCATGTTAACTTTCCACCCAAGACATTAACTAGGGTAAAGTTTTCCCCTAAATCCTGATTAAGCGTCATAGGGGTTTCACGCCTCGACGTTCACCAAATCCAAAGTTTTATTATCACAGCCCCGGTAGCCAAGGAAATGAGGTCCTTTTGAATAACCCATGTCGAAGATTAAAGGCAAAAAGCTAACCGTGATAAAAGTTGTTCTCGGCATTTCACCACTCGGCACTATCTTTTTCGAAAGTTACAGCTTCTAAGCCCCAACTCATGAAGTCACGATGTAATTATAACATGATTAATTAATCACTTAATACAAGATTATCTTCCCCTTAAATTAATCATGTTATCATGATCTCGCGGTTTCGCAGCTCAGCATATAAATCTCCCAGAAACTTATCTCCGAAACTCTGAGTTGCAATATGGCAAAAAGTATAATTATAAAATTAATCAAGCCCCAAATCACGATCACCTTTAAATAAATCAACATTAGTCTTCACAGTCTCGGGAGTTGGAGACTCAAATTGTTAAAGGAAAATCCCCGATATAGCGGGTAGCGAGGTATTGATTAACGTTGGCGAGATTGGATTAATTAAACTAAATCAAGACATTTCCCACATTTCGATGCTTGCACGATTCACAAGGAAACCTTTTCACTCCATACACCAACTGACTTTTGAACTACCAAAATTAATGACATTAATGAGGAAATAGGGTAAATCTATTAAATCAGATCGGATTTTTACGGCAACAATTTTTTTCTAAATACGATTGGACAGGCTTGTTTTGAAAGGTACCAATTTTTCAAATATATGTAAGAGTTGCGTTTCATTATAACAAATATATTTTCATAGCACGCAGAGCTCATCACTTCTGAGTAAACCGACTTCTATATGTATACGCAGTTATATCGCAGAAGAGCTAAAACGCAAGCTTCAGCCATGGCTCCGAGGAAAGCAGCAAAGGTGAATGTTGAGGTTTCAGGACAAGGCTTAGACAATGTCTCCGATACTTCACCTCGAGGTGTCGACTCAGTCCCTAGCTGGTCATTTGTTTTAGACATTCTGCAATCACAATTGGTGGATTATTCCGATGACTCTGATGGCAACGAAAGGGATGATGTAGCCACCAAGTACAAAACAGTCGTCCAATCCGGAATGCACAAATTAGCAGCCAGGCCACGGTTGCTCCCATATTATCCGATGGGCACTAGATCATGTGGACATACCGACCAGGACTATCATGAACGAGCAGAGTCACCATCGGGACTTTTAGGCCTGAGCATCTGCAAACCATGTATAAGCTACCTACGACGTCCGACTACACATATGGCACTGATTTCTTAGAGGAATTCAAGAAGAAGGAGTGCGTACAGTATGATAAAACCATGTCCAGTTTGATAAATGATTGGGTTTCATGCACCACAAGGTTCAGAGCTAATGACCAAGGAATTTATTCAATCTCTTCATTAGAACCGCAGTATAAATATGTGGCCATGATGACATGCCGGTTATATGGGAAAGAGGACACATCGCATTTTTTCCTTGCGTGGGTGCCTCTTATGTTTCGGGTCGTGGAAGGTTGCTCCTTTAATTGGGCAAAGATGCTCTCATATAGCTTGACCAATCGGGTCACAGAGTATCGGGAGCAGAAGGAGGCTGGGAAGGCATCGTCGTTCTTCATGTCCACGTACATTATAGACGTGATTTGTTCTATGACACCATTTCCATTGATGAGCTGGAGTTGGACTCCAGTCGAAAAGGAACCCATAGATGTATATCATGCAAAATTATGGGAGAACAAAGAAGAAAGTTTCGCGTATGAAATTTTTAACTGGGTGATGGTGCCCCTGCATGTTGCCATTTTTGGTCACTCGCCACCCCGGATCTCGGACAACATAGTAAAAAATCTGACCAGCATCGCAGATTGGTATGTGGAGGCAGAATTTTCATACCTCAGAGTTTTCGGGGCCTCTGTTCC
Organism: Picea mariana; assembly: GCA_032191745.1. Classification (NCBI taxonomy): domain Eukaryota; kingdom Viridiplantae; phylum Streptophyta; class Pinopsida; order Pinales; family Pinaceae; genus Picea; species Picea mariana. The sequence continues at coordinate 70,582 of JASDQU010501049.1, read as the reverse complement.
CCCACATGCGCTACCATTGTTCATTCCAGACAAGCTGGTGTGTCGCGAGGTTGCCCGGCAAATGGTAATTGGCAGTGTGAGCAAAGAGCTTAAAGGGTATTCAAATAAGGTATGGCCGTCTTTTCCCATTCATTTGAATTCTTATTCTTTATTAGATTTCGAGCATGCCAAAGCCGAGGCTGCAGCCCTGAAAGACCTAAATTTGGTCTCCATCGAATACAAGAAACACGATCCACAGAGGATCGTGAGCAATCATTTTGCTAATTGCGGGCTCAAAATATTTGAGCATGAGAATTCACCCTCGGATGACATTTTCCGAGGAGCGAGGTCCTATGAAGAAATTCTAGCCTGGATTCAATCATTGGCACCCGAGGAAAGAGCCGATGTCTTGAAGTTCCAGGAACATCGACATAGCTGTCTTCCCACTATGTTGCGAGGAGAAGGTACAGGTATTTTGGAGACAAAGAAGAAGGATACCAAAGGCTCTAAGAATGCAACTCCTGACCCAGGAAAGCACCAGGACGAGGGAGAGCAAATGAAGAATCCGAAAGCAGAGGAAAAGACCCCAGAATCACCGAAGAAACAAAATCCCTAGATAGAAGTAAAGACTCCTGAATGGCCAAAAGAGAAGATTCTGGTAGACACTCCAGGAAAATTGACGAAACAAATCGGAGAACCCATCACCTCAGTCACCCCCTTGCAGTCGACGCAGGGAAATATCAATGAAGGATGGATATTCAATGAAGAACTGAGGCCCATAAGAGCAGAAGAACTCCCTCCGAATGAGTTCTTCTTCGACAAAAAGAGGAAGGTAGTAGTTAAAAGAGAATTCTATCAAGAAGGAGAATCGACTGCCAAGAAATACAAGGTCATCACTGATGGAAAAGACAAGAAAAGTGAGAAATTCGCAACTGAAATAGTAGGGACACTAGGAGCATATGCCTCAGCGAATCAATTCTCAGTCAGGCTCCTAAAAAACCAACTTAAAAGAAAGAATCACCTCATTAGGACCCTTGAAGCTAGATTGGCCACTGCAACAGAAACAGTTAAAGACCAGGCGAGCGTAGAAATGGAGCAGGCCAGATTGGCAGATAAGAATAAGATAAAAATGCTGAAAACTAAGCTCGAGCAAGCACAATTAGTGGCCCGAGAGGGTTGGATGCAAGCAAGCCAGCAGAAGGAGTTGATCGAACAACTGCAGGCTAGGGTGGAAATTGTCGAGAATAGGGTGATAGACATCGGGATGTTCAAATCCCAGGCAATTGAGATTAGGAGCAGAGTCTCTGCGGCGCAACGAAAGTTGCTTACCAAGATAGAAACGATCAGGGATAACTGCCTGTTGGTAAATCAGGTTTCCGAGAACCTATCTTCCAGAGAGAGGGATGCCGAAGCGGCTTAGGTTGCCTTCCATGAAGCTTTAATATCCACGAACAACAGGGTTTCGGCAGGAACTCCCAGGTTCACCATTGCAGAACAAATCAGGGGAAACATTCTGTTAAAGGAATGGGAGCATAACATCGCCGAATGCAAGCGACAAACCCAAAAGATAACCAATTCTTTGGAGGAGGCCTTCAATTCCATATATGGCAAGCTACTGGGTATTGAAAGTGAAGGTAGTGCTGAGACGCTGATGAAAATGAATATGGAAAAGATCTCGCTCGAGCTGAAGGAAGAGGAAGAAAGAGATTCGGCTGATATCTCACATATGACTATGGTGGACATAGTCCAAATAGATAGATGCATGATTAAACCCAGTGCACAGTTATGTGCCATAGACCTCATAGATGAACAGATGGAGGACAAGCTGCAACAGTTAGCCCGAGAATGTTACTTCGTCGAAGCCAGCTGTCAAGTCGAACCATCACGGCTAATATCTCAGCTGGTAGAAAGATGCATCGCCTGTACCGAGCTCGCGCAACGACAAACATCTAGCACCAAGTGAAGATAGAGTAGGAGAAGTGGAGTGATTTCTCTCCTCTTTGTCATAACCAAAATTTTGTGACCATTGATATTCTATCTTACTTGTAAAATTGTATAAATATACCACCGAAAGAAATAAACAGGGCTGGAACTTTTTGTGTCGATTGTAACAGAGTTGTTTACACTTGAGAAGTTAATACAAGCAAATCTGAAGATTCTCGATTCCGTCAAGACTGTGTTACAAGTTTGTTTCTTTGTATTTCATATTTCATTTCATTTCATATTCATAATTGATGTGCTTCGTTATACTTTAGTACGACCACTACTATAGCGAATGAATTTTGGTTTTCTGTAATTGTTTATTGTTTGTCCTTTGCACCAGCTATCAGCAGGTGTAAGACCAATCTGCATTTTCATAATTCTACATATATTCTCTGCTACATCAGTTATTTCCTTACCTTTTCCTCTTTTGTTTATTTGTAAGATACTACCCTGGTAGAAACCTTACACTGTAGACAGCTAAATGTTTTCTCCCACCTCGCACCTTTGATTAAAATACAATACAGTTACGGGAAAGAGCCTTTGATTTGCATCCCTATTTTATTCATAAAACCGTAAAATCTCTTTTATTCAACCAAATCGAGACAACATTTAATCTCTCTCTGAAGTCTTTCCTACTTTTACTGTTCCTCCATGACTGTCCTTGTACCAACACAACCTAATATCGAACCTGGACTATCAGACCAAACGCATATCGCTTTAAACTTATTCAACATAATCCTTAAAACAACTACTAACCGAGTCGAATTAGAACATTCATGGGAAACCATTGAAAAAGATATAACTATCCAGGAACAGTTGGAAGCTAGACCACGCCAACGTAGAAGTCTTCCCTAGTTTCCTTTACCAAAGGTTGACGTTACCCTCTTCTCCATCGTTTACCCACTTTTGGATGCTTTGACACTATACTTTTAAGCCTTAAGTACAGACTCAGGAATAATACATGGCATGGACCCATTGAGGGAATTCTTTCTCTGAGTGGTTCTCTTGGTGATAAGAACAAAATGAATCAGACGCAACATTCCCTAGGTCAATGTTTAAGTTGGCCAGGGGAGGTTCAATTGCTTTGAAAGGATGATTCCTTTTAAAGAAAGGCTTATAGGGTCTTTGGCCTTAGTTTCCTTCCCCTGCGCTCCTTTTCATGTCTATAATCTCATTTGATGGTTTCTTGACCAGGCGTTGCAAATATTCTATATCTCCATTACCTTTGTCGGGAGTTTGTTCAGCCAGCTTCCCCGACAGTCTGGTCAGAAGGAGTCCTCTTCTAGGGGGAGGTTGGATTTATTTCCTCACCAAAGAAGCCTAGCCTTCTTTACATCATTTCATCTAGAATTATATCATCTTGGCTTCTTCAAAAATTTTCGCGAGGGTTTGTTTGGCGGTTCTTTTAACGAACATGGAAATAGAAGCCGGGAGTGGTTTGGCATAAACTTCGATTTGCAATTCTTGAGTTGGTTTCGCCACGGGCTGGAATTTGTTTAGGATGGTCATGAATATTTGACCCTTTCTTTTGGGGTCATGGTGGCTGCGAACAGTTTTGCCATCAGGGCTCCCGTAGTAGTTTCTTCTGCAAATTTGTCTAGAAAATCCTTTTGGAATTTAGTCTAGCTGGTTATGGATCCTACTGGTAAATTAAAATACCACGTGGAAGCTGAATTTTCAAACGTGTATGGGAAAATTATGCATACTACGTCTTCATGTTGAACATTCATAAGTCTGATCGCGAGTATGAATTTCTTGATGTGATCTTCGAGAAAACCTAAAGTTTCAAGATCATATTTGGGCAACAGCTTTTTTGGGTGCTAGGGAAGATTGTTCACTCATCCGGGGATGACCATAGTGTCTTCGACCAACCAGGTTTGGTTGTCTCGAAGTGGAACTTCTCTTTCTTCCCCATGACCATTGTTCCCTTCAATATCTTTCGAGTTGGAGTCAAAATCTTCTTCTTCTGAAAAGTTGTTATGTTCAGAGATGTCGCTGGCTGGCGTCTCGGGTATTAGATCAAGAGGCTCTTGAATTTTAGTAATCACAAAATCTATTAAGTCTTCGACAGAGTGTACAAAAACTTCATCGGGAGTACTGACTACTAATATGCTTTATTCTTTTCTTTGGGGAAGGATGGGGGTGAAGGGCAATGCGCCGATTTGTTGGGCGTAGGCACTGGTAATTCTTTTGAATTGATTCACTTCCTCATGACGGAGAGAATAAGGTATTTCAGGGTGAAGAGGTCCTTCCTTGGAATTGGGTGAGTTATTTTCTTTGGGATTACTCAGTAAGCGTTGGCTATCTGTCGGATGAATAGAAATGCATGTGGTCTGTTACGAATTTGTAGGATGTTTGAAATGTCATATAACTTATATACTCATCCATTCATTGTGGCCCTCCTTCTAGCGCCAGTTCTGTTGATGGGGCCTAAATCCCCTGATTCAACAGCATGAACCAAACCCACCACCAAGTCCCAATTAGACTCTACAGCGTTTGGAGTGGAATGGTTCTCCATATCTTGTGATCTAGCCAAATTATCGATTTGTTTTGTGTTTTCTGGTGAAGGCTCTTCATTATGTTAGGACAATTCCTTTTTTATATCTCTCTTGGGTGGGGCTGATATGAGAGAGGCAAGCCAGTATAAACCAACTTGAAAAATAATAGGACAAAGGTTTTAACTAGAGGGAAGAGGTGAGCTTTGGGATAACCCGTTGCTCAAACATGCAGATCGTGATTCTATGCCACAGGGCCTAGTACTAATACATTAACCAAATGAGCATTCAATTACTATATGAGAAAGAAAAAAACTAATTTAACAGAAGAAAACACATAAGTAATCAAGATCATGGTAAGAAAAATAATTCATCTACCATAACATTCATCACATAACAACACAATGATTTATTCTCATCATTAAAGCAAAGAACATCAAGACATTGCACCAGATAGCTTGACAACAAAATTAATTGCTCTTACTCATTTACTGCATCATTCATGGAACTGGAAAGGAAGTAATTATTCTCCAACTCTAATCACATACATCTAATGAAAATATCTTATCTTTGGCCCAGAAGGAATTCTCAATTCACAACAGTCTCAAAATAATTATCAACATCCAAAAGAGGGATTTCTTACAACAACCATCGACCCCTTACTCATCGATCAATGTCTCTATTTATAATATAAAATTCAACCGTAATTAATGGATAAATACATTTTAGGACAAACACAAATTGACACATAGAGTGGTCATCCAATAGTTTCTTTCAACGGTCCACCTGAGATGCCTCTTGAAAAGGGTGGCTTCTTTCATTTTCAGACCAGCTGATAAACATATTTTCATAGGTTTGAGCCCATGGGAACCTGTGTTGTTCCATAGGGGAAGCATATTCTCCTCTGATGTCTACTGCATGTGCCTGATATTTTACCAAACTGGATTTCAACAGTTGTAGCATGGCTCGAGCTCGGATCGGATGACCTGCAAATTGTTGCACTTGCCCTGGCATTGCATCGACGATTTTGCTCATTCATCGGCCTATAGTAATTTTTGTTTGGTGTGTATCTCGAACATGTCGCTTGAGTCAAGAAACTGATCGGGAGCATTGCTTTCGGAGAAAAAAAAAATCCTTCATTGTGCTGGTGATCCAACTATGACGTTCCTTTTGAGTCTTTCGGTGAGGCCATCAGATAAGCTTCGTTCGGCTAATCGGGGAATATTCTTTCCTATAATCAAGACAAAAAAACATTTAATGAACCGAGAAACTTGTGATAAGACATAAATAAATTTGATAAGACTAATACGTACCTACGTAGCATGCTAATCTTAGTCATTTAATACTTACTTGATCTCCGTCGCTCCTTAGAATGACCTGTGATGACCTAGCTGAAGCCGCCACTCCTTTTGATTAAGATGAATTATGTCAGCGTATCATGAAATGGCAAATCAAGTACGGGATTCGTGAGCGACTTAAATCGTCATAGTGATTTTTTAATTTTTGGTGCTGAAAAGAGACATCGAAGGTGAGTGTGTGCACACATACTACCCAGGAGGTCAGACACCATAAAAGGAAAGTCGTTAAATGCCTCCAGAATCCGTATTACCACGTGTGTAAAACATCATTCGTTAAATAGCGAGGGGCCTGGAAAAGATCAGAAGGAATGTACCAGACGTTCTCTATAACTTCAATCGATGGTGTTTACATGATCTAGATTGCATCCATCAAATAATTGTGGTGCATCGAGTCCTTAAACACCATGTAACAATGCACGAGTGCAGTACAAACATGCTATGATTCGCTCCATTTTTTCTATAAATTCCTGGAGTTCTGTGGGAAATCCTACGCTTACGCCGAGCTTATATTCTCTGGAATTCTGGTCTGGAAAATTTATCTTGGTGAAGTTCTATGTGGGTGTCCTCTGCCACCCACAGACGAGCGGGATGCTACACTGCTATGAAATGGGATCTCCTCTGGACATGGGACGGGGTCCACAGGGTAGTCGTAGTGCTAGGTGTGAACCCCAACGTGCCTGGGATTCCTTTGGGTCAGCTTCTCATATTTTTGAAAGCCCAATAGGAGGTGAAGGTTTTGGCTCAGAAATGGTGTCGGAGTCCTCAAAAGAGATTGAAGTTGAAAGGGGTATGTCTCAAGAAGGTATACTTGTAAACGCACCTTCTCAAGAGCCGAAACTGCAGAGAAAAGGGAGGCCTAGAAAGGATATGACCAGAAGGGAGGAGACCCACCTTTCAACTGAGCTGAGCACATGTCTAGCTGTCGAGGAGCCTGTGGGACTTCCTCACTTGTCAGATCTAGTTGGGATTATCGACAGAGGATATGGGAGCCGAAAAGGAAGGGGAAGAGCACCAGGTCCTTGCGTCGAGAGTTCCATTCAACAGTTAGAGTGGGCTAAACTTGTGATAGATGAGATCTACCAAGAAAATAGAGAGCTATGGCATCAGTTGAAAGAAAAAGACCAGGGGATAACGTCATCGCAGGGTCATGCAGGGAGCATAATTTTCCTTCAGAGGTGACTCTAGGAAGCCTAGGATACAATTGTGCAACTACACGAGGCACAAAGTGCGATGGAAGAGAGGGACAAAGTGCCAGGCACCAACAATGAATTGGGGAAAAGTTCGTATGTGAGAAAGACATGATAGGTGATTCTGTGCCTTACATCCTCTTGGGTGTCACTCTGGACAAATATTCCCCTTTTGTTCTTTTGTTGTAAAGGTATTCTTGGTTTTCTGGCTACTGGGCCGGTTGGTCGTGGCGTGGCTTAGTTGTATGTATTCTGAACTCGGCGGGAACCCTTAATATTAAAAATTGGAAGTAATTTGAATGTATTAATATTTCTTATGGGCACTTGGTTCATGTTCCTTATCACAAATTATTAGTTCACGCACATTATTAAATCTCACAATCGTTACTGCTGTACCAAAGTTTTATAAATAAAAAAAACATCCATTGGTAGGTAAGCATCTTACTCGAGACTTCTCTCATGTCAAAATATCGGGGCTTGAAGGTCGGTGGTGTCACTCTTCCCTTTGTGCGACACTTAATATCACGTGTTTCTACCCAAAACTGAATGAATTGATCTTCAGAAAAACCCTTCCCAAGGTTTGTTCATAGGAAAGAAACATTTCATCAGCCAATGCCGAAGAGGGTCGGTATTCGGCTATTTTGACTCTCCAAACGATCTTTGCCACCATCATCTTCCGTCGATGAAGGAATTCTCCTGTGAGTCAGAAAAAATTGGGTCGTCGATTCTTCGAGTAGTTGTTAAGTATTTTAGAGTTAAGATGATTCTTTGTTGTATGTTCAAGTGAACTTTTAATCAATTAAAACATGAAAAATATAAGAGAAGCGAAGGACCAGTTTCAAGCCGAGGCGAAAATGGTCAAAATTAAACTACAGGGTTGTACCCAAAAGGAAATAGTCATAGAACTTTTAGGGTGTGTTGAGTACTCAATAGATCCAAAAGAGTACCGTGGACGAAACCTAGGGTGTGAATGGTGAGTTTAAACCCTTTATTTGCAAACGTTTTGAGGTTTTCTTTGCAAATGTTGGATTTTCCTACACCAAATAGAGTTGGGAAGTTCAAAATTTTGTGATTAATAGTGGGTGATTTCTTTAAAAACAATTAATTATAACACATGTTAGCCAATCAAGATGAGAGTTAGACCTGAATCAAGAAAGTTCATTTATATTTTAGAATGGCGTGAGAATTTAATTCTTTCTTTTTTTGATTACAATTTTAATGGAGTTTAGCAGGAATTGGTTCATGAAAATTGTTTGTCCAAAATCCACCCCCTCTTACAGCAAAAGGAAATGAGTTTTATAGCTCAAATAATGTGACAGGAAATGGATATCTATGAGAAAATTATAGGTATCTCTACTTTAAATCTTTATAATCGATCAAAGAGCCTCAAAAACTTATATTAGGGTTTCACTCAGGGCACAATTCTTAGGGTTTTAGTTTCATAATGCTTGGGCAGGTTGCTAACCTAGTTTTAGAGAGGATTATTGCAATATTCTAAAATGGATTAATTGCTAAGATCTATAGTGGCTTGCACAACATTCTTTCACAATCATAACCTCCATTTTTTTCAAATCCAATTGTCCCATTATCAACACTTGAGCTCCGTTTTGGATTTCCTTATTGATCAATGATCAATGTTGTATTTTCATTGGATCGTCATTATCGTATTCAAGTTCTTTACAATTTTTTTTAATTTTGAAATTACTCTATAATCAATCTGTAATGGTTGGTGATGTGAAGCAACAATTGTAGTGGATTTAAAATGTTGAGAGATGTTGTTTATTACAGAGGGATTTACAATCCATGTGCAATGGAATCATATTCAAAGAAATGTTGAAACTTTGTCATGCTTGCAATTTTCCCATTTTGTTTTGATATGTAAGGGTATGAGTAACAAAAAGAGTGCTCAATTTTGTGATCAACAAAACAAATATTGTTTACATCCTTCACCTAAGAAGAAGTGTCCACACAAAAATCTAGGTAGATAATAAGTATCGCCCTCAAACCTGTACATTTTAATGTAAGTATATTATTGGCATTCATAGAAATACTCACCCTTTCCAACCAAGAAATACTTATATTATTGTGTTAAGAATTCAAGTTCATTTTCTATCACCATTTTTCTAAACGCCCCAAAACAAGCATCCTAGACCCTATACAAATAAAATAGGGAATTGTTCCCCTAAATCACTTGGTACTATAATTGCTCTGAATCTATCTTGGGGTTTATGTCACCTTGAGGTATCAATTTTTTCAAAAACATTGCAAAAAAATAAAGCAAAAACTAGGTACAAAGACATATAGAATCTCTTGGTTCATTTGAATTTAGAAATTTCGTGAGAAATCACATTTGAAAGGTTATTCCCCTAATAATAAATATTCTTTTTATATAGAGCTTAGTAATTGATATACACAACATACCTCTACATTTTCATTCTGAATTTTTTCCTAACTAATTGAGTAAAGGGAGATGCTAATTCCTTGTAAGGGTCCACTAAATCCAAATTATTGTATCGATATAATGCCTTTGAAACCTCTATCCTGGGTTGCGAAAGTCATAGATTCATCATACCAAATCCATAGGGCCTCAAACATCCTAAAAAAAATCATCAACTTTGAAAGTTGCAACATCCTCTTGAACGTAGATGATTTATGGGAAATAGGTGATTTTCCTTCCTTCTCCAACACCACCATCTAATACTTAGAATCAAACCTTTTGGTGCACAAATATAATACTTTCTAGAAGTTGAAAACCTTTATTATGTATATGACATTCATTAAACCTTGGACATATGCCTTTTTATCATTATGTTATTCTTTCTCTAACTCTAAGTACCACTGGTATGTAATGGACAAATAAAAATATCTATCATATTGAACCAAAGAGTTGACAATATCACCAAAATTGGCTCATCATTATTCCTAAGCAATGTCTTTCTCATTGTTTTTTTCATATCATAAATCCAAAAACAAAGTATTTAACCAAATCGTCATGTTCTTCAAAGGATCATACAACTCACTCAAATCACCAAAAATATAGGCACATGGTTATATTTATCCATAATGTGCACTTCATTGCCACTTTATTCATGTTATACTCTCCTTACTAACCATGGCAAGTGTCATCTTGTGGTTCATCCATCTACACATTTCAATCACTTATGCATGATGTAGACAAAGATAGAAAAGTGGAATGGATTGGCCTATGCATTACACCTACCACAAGTAGTATGGAGTGTGGAGACATGGATGAAGTGAGTGAAGGGCCTTCCTCTGAACTTCTACATTCAACATGCCTCGAGAAATGTAGAGAACATAGGAGGGGAGAGGATGGGGGAAACAAAGGGAGTTTCATGCCCACACATCTCCTCATTAATCAAAATGTAAAGTGTGAAGGTGCCACATAAAGGATCTTCGCAAGTTTCCTCTACATTAACTAATTTTGATGCTCATATGTAAGATGAAAATGTGTTGGAGCATTTAATGGATTTATACAATAATGCACAAGATTGCACAATCTTGTGGGATAATCTAAAAGAATAAGAGTGATAGTTTGAAAATTTTAAAAAAGACTTGAGGAATCATAAAAGGTTTTAGGGTGGGGTTAAACATTAACATTATCAACAATGAAACAATCAATTTTTCGACTAGGAAATATTTTTTAACAACAAAATATGCAACAACTATTGATAATTACCTATCTGACAAATTTGAGAGGAATGGTTTCAAAAATATATTCTATGTTTGGTTCAAGAGGGAATACAGACCATCGATCACATATGCACCCTACATGATATTATTGAGAAGGCTAGACAAATATCCTCAAAGCTATACTCTTGCTTCTCTAAATTTTGGAAGGCGTTTGACATTACTCCTAGACTTATTCATTGAGCAGATTTGTGCCTTGAATGTACCTTAATTACAGGTGCAACTTACAAACCCCACCTTTAGTATGAAACATTATTCCATCTAAGTCCTATTTAGACACTTATTCGATCTTCACCAAAGAAAAAAATGTGAATCATATCAAGCTCAATATTCACATGTGATTATTATGATCATGCTTGGCACATGCATTTTGATGATGTCTGTTTTGGTGAAGGATGTGGATAAATTCAATCATATCATTGCTAATCATTTTTTTTCATTCGATGGAGTGTAGGTGAAACCGAACAGGTACCTATCAGACCTATCATCCTTGAGTGAGGGAATTTATGGATGGAGGGGGGAAAGTGTTACATCCAAAACATCTAAAAAATAAAGATCAACTAGAGGGGAAAAGGTCAGAAGAAAACTCCACAGGTGCATGGAATTATTTCTTTCTGAAGGAGGTTCATTTTCTTATGACAATGAGAGCATAGGTGACGTCGAGGTTCCTTTGAGGTACAAACATATAGTGAGGCCATGGGTACCCAATTAAATTCCTCAGTTGGATACTGACTTTTGTGTCAATGAGAGGATTTATCTCCTTGCTTCGTCATCCATATATGGTCTAGATTTATTCTCCATGGATGGCATAAAGGTGAAATATGGAGGACTTTTTGATTTGATGGAGTATGTCGGACCATGCTAAAAATATGGAGATTGGTTGAGGCTGGCTCAACATATTCCAAGTATGCAGAGATATGAAGTTGTTGAAAATTATATATAGCTAAAAGACAATGATCACAATAAAGGAGAGACAATGCATATTGATGGAAGGCCAAATACGTCAAGAAATATTGTAGGGATTATTAACAGTAGAAGACCTGATATAACAAGAAAAAAACCCAATTGTATATTTGAGGGGTGTGAAGGAAATTGAATATTCATATGTGCAGTGAAAACAATAGTTGTAGGGGAAGAGTTGTTGATTGATTACGATTTGAATCGAATCAATGGAATCACTGCTATTATGGGGATAAATATGTTCTACTAGTATACCAAACCTGTGATTAATATTTTCATTTTTATATATTTAACATACATTTTAATAGCTCATGCTTCTTAGATTATTTTCTAACATTCTAAATTATCTTGCATCTTATAATGTGGCAAGGTGATCATGGGAAGGCACCGACTAGCTCACAATAGGTATATTAATGATTTTCATATCAATTCTTGCTTACAATAATTTAATTAACATGTTTATTTGTTGATGTAGACGAGCACACCATCAGAGCAGGATGATGTGTGGAATGAAATATATGATTACATCAACCCGATGGAAACAATTCGAAAGGCCTTGAGAAATGAAAATAAGGAATACATTGAATTGGCTAGGTCTAAGCCATTTACAGAAGAGGGAAAAAATGATGGAAATTTTAAGGCAGGATATAGAACAATTTGGGGTAAGCAAAATTTAAAAAAAATACTATTCCAGACATATATTGATTTATGAAATTTTTTTATGACACCATTAAATGAGCAATAGTTTAACATTTTATTTCTATAGGAAATTTTGAATCGGAAGGGAAAACTTGGTCATGGGGATGCTGGTGGTGGTAGTGATGCACAAACCCCACAACGTCCTAGAATGAACCACATACTTGTGAGGATATTTTCCTCTCCTTATTTATCTCATAGGACTGAAGCTCCAGGGGCATATGAGATACCCCCACCGCACATGCTAGATTGTGCACGTGAGAGTCTACAGAGAAAATATCATGATGATATTGGTTTTTCACATCTAGAGCATTGTTATCCTGGGGAAAAACGTGTTCAAATATCGGGAACACTCTCCATCAACTTATTGGTGGACGAAAACTTGGTTCCCTTGAATATACAACAAATCCCATGTATTTTTGAATATGTTAAATAGTTTCTACCATTTGATTGAAACCTACATATTTCATATTATTTTAATCTAATTATCATATCATTTTTTCAGGAAACAATTTTTTTATAGGACCTTGCATGACAAGGCTCTAGATATCTCCGGGCTCATCATTTTCACATGGTGGAATGCCCAGAATAAATATTTGAAAAAGAATCTTATACACCATATGGTCGTCCTGTTTGGTGATTTATTCAACAAGTCAAAAATCACCTCGAGGGATGATATGTTGGAGTTACTTCACACACACTTAGGATTTTTTTTTCCTTGTTTATTAGTCATTATCTAGTCTCCTATATTTTAGGGGAGAATATTCCACCTGGAGAATATTCTCTTTCAGTTGACACTTCAGTTTGACTAGTTGAATTGAGTTTAGATGCTGCATTGGTTTTGTCACCATGCAACATTGGGATCATCACCATTATAATTCGACCTTTCCTTGGTATCATCACCAGACTAGCACATTACCCTTGATTCCCTGAGTTAACTCCTCACTACTCTTTGTTTAGTCAGTTAACTTAAGACTAGTTGACTAGTTAACTCAACTAGGTGGCAGTTCACTCCCGTAATTGTCTGAGAGACTAGAATAGGTGGAATTTCACTCACGTAACTATTGGTGTGTGTCAAGATAAATATAGACCACTACTATGACACATTGGTTATTCTCTAGTGCACACTCATTGAGTTATACAGAGTATATCATGTGTAAATTATTCATTATTCATAACAGTTAATGAGAATTCTTCCATTATTTCTCTCATTCTTATTCTTTCTCCAATTCTCTCTGAAAATTTGTGTATTATTGTTCAGCTAGATCTATTCTATGTAGGTTCAACACATTTACATGGACTTCCGATGGACTGCTAAGAAAACGATACACCAAAATTTTTTGCAGGTACAAAATATTAAAGACAGCGGAAAGATGGATTTCCAAAAAGAATTCATTCTTACACCTTACAACTATTTTGCATGGAAGGAGAAAATAAAAATACATCTCTGAAACATAGGTTTGTACAAATTAACCTTGAATATAGATACAAAAATGACATCATCCATAGAAAAATCCAAGTACCTAAATCGCATGGATGAGGCACTCGGAACAATTTGCAGTCTTATTTCTCCTGATCTCCTTTTTCACATATCTTCCTGTAAGACTCTCAATGAAGCTTGTAACACCTTGGAAGGGATCTTTGGAAAACATGATGAGATGAGGGGACACATGATGGAGTTGGATCTTCTCACAGTGGATCCAAAAATCTTCGAGAATATCGAATATTTCTTTACAAAATTCAAGGATTTACTGTCGCAACTCAAAGCTTGCGGGGTTGATAAATCAAAGGAGGAGAAACAAATGGTTCCCACCATTCTCTCCAATATTGGTCCTAAATTATCTATATTCGTATCCACATTCCATTCTATCAGATTCTCCTCTGGAGCCACCTGGAATATGCCTTCTCTTGAGGACTTTATCGAATCCCTAACAGAAGAGAAAACCAAGCTCATCAACATGGGCACAATCAAAGGCACAAGGGAGCATGCACCCACTATGGATGATGGCATCCAAAAATATCATAAATATAAAGATAAATATAAATGAAAATCTCATGCACATCTGAAGAAGGAAGGGTACACAAAACCCTTCACCGATGCCTCCAGATCCAAAGGGGAAAAGGGAATAAAAAGGGAGAAATGCACATACTGTCACAAAGGATTCCATTTGGAATCCACATGCATGCAAAAAAAAAAAATATCTGATGTTTAAAATACTTCAGCAAAACAAACTTGGAGATCGCATCTTTGAGGGTGCTAAGAAGAAGAAGCCAAAAGATCCCAATTCTAATAAAGGAAATTCCAGCCATGCCTTGATTGCCATCAACTCCTCTCCCGATGCTTGGATCATAGATTCAGGAGCATCACATCACATGGCTGCCTCAAAAGAAGTATATTATTCTTTGGATGCATGAAAAGGTCCTCCCATTCTGATGGGGGACAACTCTTCTATCGAAGTCAACGACAAAGGAAGGATTGAAGTCACCAACAAAATATTTGAGAATGTGCTACATGTTCGCAAACTTTCTGTCAACCTTCTCTCCATGTATCATATGATGAATTCTGGCACCAGAAAGAAATTTGTATTCACACCAAATTCTGTGGACATCTATGACATGCAAACCAACTCTAGAGTTTCTACCGATGAGGTAAATCATCAGTCTAGATTGTATACATTTTCTGAATTCATTGAACTTGATTCTGATTTACTACTTACTCATGCTGATGAAAGTAGTAGAATATGGAACGAAAGGTTTGGACATTTGAAATTCAGATACATGAAACAAATTAGCAAGCAAATATTGGTTGATGGTCTACCAGACATCCATTTCTCCAAGGGAGTATGTGAGGGATGTGTTCTCGAAAAACACCCTCAAAAGAAATTCAACAAAGGAAAGTCTCAACGAGCTTCCACACCTTTAATTATGATCCACGGTGACCTTATGGGTCCTTTTCCGCATCCATCCATCAACAAATCGAGGTTTGATCTCATTTTTGTTGATGCTTTCTCACGTTTTACATGGATCTACTTTCTCAGGAAAAAAGCCGAGGTATTTCAACACCTCAAAGATTTCAAAGTCTTGGTTGAGACACAGTCCAAAAAGAAGATAAAAGTCCTTCTAACTGATAATGGGGGAGATCCATAATCTTTTCCATGAGGCAGGGATTTAGTTGCAGCACATAGTTCACTATAATTTGTAGAAAAACATAGTTGCTGAGCAGAAAAATAGATCTCTAAAGGAGATGACATCTTGCATGTTGCATGGAAAGTCACTACCACAGAGACTATGGGCCAAAACACTTAACTGTGAAACATACATCCAAAATATATCTCCCCATAGATCTATTAAGGATAAGACCCCCTATGAGGCTTGGAGCATCCTCAAACTAGAAGTGACCCACTTTCACATTTTCGGTTCACGTGCATGGTCCAGGATTCCCTCTGAAAAGAGGAAGGCACTTGATCCACAAAGCACTGAGTTCATTTTTGTTGGATACCCCGACGGTGTGAAGGAATATTGGCTTATTGATATTTCCTCGGACTGGATCATCATTGAGCATAGTGTCCAATTCGAGGAAAGTGTCTCGCATGTACCTTAGCAACCGCATGCATATACCTTCACTCTTCCACCTATCCGAGATGATGAGCATGCACATGCCGAATCTTCTTCAGATGAGAGTTATGATTTAGAGGACTCAAATGATTCAGATTTAGAGTCAGTATAGTCAAATGCAGAGTCAGAGAATCCAGATGCAGTTGCAGGGCCAGAGAAGAGGCCCAAGTGGGCACATACTACTCTTCAGGATGCAAGGGATATCGTTGGTGATCCAACCGATACTAGGAGGACTCGATCTAATTTTGAGGAGCCTCCTATTGCACTCACTACCACTAAACCATTTCCCTCCAAGAATTGTTTCTTGGTTCAGTCTTCATATCCACAGTCATATGGTGAGGCTGCTATAAATCTCTTTTGGTAATCCTCCATGCAGGAGGAGTACAACTCCCTCCTCGAGAACCAGACTTGGGATATGGTTCCCCTTCCTTTTGGGAGGAAAGTTTTCAGATGCAGATGGGTCTACAGGACCAAGAGCGTACCAGATGGACAAATTAACAGATACAAAGGTAGGCTTGTCACCAAAGGCTTTTAATAGGTGCATGGTATTGACTATGATGAGACCTTCACTCCAGTAGCGAAGATGGATTCCCTACGTTTGGAACTTGCCATTGCAACAACCAAGGGATGTGAATTTCATCAGATGGATGTGAAGAATGTGTTTCTTCACGATGATCTCTCTGAGGAGATCTATATGGAGCAACCACAGGGATTTATGTAAGACTCATCTTTGGTTTGTCGATTGAAGAAGTCACTTTATAGCCTCAAGCAAGCTTTGAGGGCATGGTATGATAATATGGATTCCTACATGTCACAAAACTTTGTACGTTGTAAATCAGACTCGAATGTCTACATGCTCAGGATGACTGATTCACTTCTACTTTTAGTTCTGTATGTCGATGATTTTCTGATCACTGGGTGCTCAACTTCAACGATTGATGCAGTCAAGAGGATTCTACATGATAGGTTTTTTATGATGGACATGGGTCCTCTACAATTCTTCCTTGAAATAGAGATTAGTTAGTATGCATTAGGCATCAAACTATCTCAGGCCAAGTATGCACACGATCTCCTTGAGAGATTTCACATGACAGACTACAAGTATGCTCTGACTCCTTTCCTATTAGGAGTCAAACTTGAGGATGGCAGGGAGACTCCACTGGTTGAAAAAACACTATATAGACAACTAGTGGGGAGCTTGTTGTATCTCACACACTCCATACCAAACCTCTCATATGCATTTGGTGCAGTTTACAGGTTCATGCAGGAGCCGTAGGAGCTACATTGGAAAGCTGCAAGGTGTATCCTTCGATACATATAGGGCACCATCACCTTTGGGATTCATTATGCAACAAACTCTACATTAGATCTCATCGGGTTTACTGATTCCAACTGAGTTGGTAATAACACTGATCACAAGTCCACATCTGGTTACTCACTCAGTCTTGGTTCCGGGCCTATCTGTTGGTTGAGAAAGAAGCAAGCTGTGATTTCTCTATCTTCAGTCGAGGCATAGTACAGAGGGGTAGTTAACATAACCATTAAGGCTATGTGGCTACAACATTTTCTCACTGAGTTGGGCATTCAGTTTCATCGACCGATCGTCATATGGTGTGACAACTAGAGCACTCTGAAGTTCTGCAGAGATCTAGTTCAGAGGCAACATATGACACACATAAATATCCACATTCAATACATCCGGGAATTAGTACACAAGGGGATCATCGACTTACAATTCTGTCCTTCGGCAGAACATAGACAAACATCTTCACCTAGACCTTCACTGAGCATAAGTTTCATTCTTTGCAAAGTTGTCTTGGAGTGAAGGACACAGTTTCCTAGCAAATGTAGTTCTTCTTTTTACATACATTGTATCTTGAGGGGGGGATTTTCCCTTGAGGTTTTCCCTCTTTCCTCACTTTATTTTAGTGTATCTTTTTTATTTGGGTACCTAACATGGCCTCGTTGCTAGGACCCATTCTTTATTTTCACCATAGTGATGTTCAGGGGGGTGTTGGAGTTACTTCACACACACCTAGGATTTCTTTTTCCTAAGGTTTTTCCTTGTTTATTAGTCACAATTAGTCATTATCCAGCCTCATATATTTTAGGGGAGAATATTCCACCTAGATAATATTCTCTTTCAGTAGACACTTTAGTTTGACTAGTTGAGTTGAGTTTAGATGCTGCATTGGTTTTGTCACCATGCGACATTGGGATCATCGCCATGATAATTTGACCTTTCCTTGGTATCATCACTAGACTAGCACATTACCCTTGATTCCCTGAGTTAACTCCTCACTACTCTCTGTTCAGTCAGTTAACTGAAGACTAGTTGACTAGTTAACTCAACTAGGTGGAAGTTCACTCTCGTAACTACCTAAGAGACTAGACTAGGTGGAAGTTCGCTCCCATAACTGCTGGTGTGTTTCTAAATCACTCTATACCACCACTATGGTGCATTGATTCTTCTCCAATGCACACTCATTGAGTTATACAAAGTATATCATGTGTAAATTATTCATTATTCATAACGATTAATGATAATTCTTCCATTCTTTCTCTCCTTCTTCTTCTTTCTCCAATTATCTCTACAAATGTGTGTATTATTGTTTAGATAGATATATTTTGTGCAGGTTCAACACATTTACATGGTATCAGAGCCGACAAACTACTAAGCAAAAGCTACACCAAAACTTTTTGCAGGTACAAAAGATTGAAGACAACGGAAAGATGGATTTCGAAAAAGAATTCATTCTTACACCTTACAACTATTTTGCATGGAAGGAGAAAATATCCATACATCTCCAAACCAGAGGGTTGTACAGGTTAACTTTGAATACATATATAGAACCGAAATCAGCCATAGAAAAATCCAAGTACTTAAATCGCATGGATGAGGCACTTAGAACAATTTGCAGTCTCATTTCTCCCGATCTCCTTTTTCACATATCTTCCTGTAAGACTCCCAATGAAGCTTGGAACACCTTGGAAGGGCTCTTTGTAAAAAATTATGAGATTAGGGGACACATGTTGTAGGTGGATATTCTCATATTTGAATACTTGTGAAATATATTGACGATTAATTTTACCCATCAATTTATTATGTGTCTATTTGTTTTAAGAAGTCAAGCAACACTAGTTCATTTGATGGTGGTGGAAAAAACCCCATGATACTAGTGGTTCACAAACCCATAAAAGTATCCATGTATTCAAAATAAAATGTATAAAATGTATAATATGAATATTGTAAATTTTTTCTTTAGATGGTGTACTTATAACTTTTCTTGTTTCAATGGCAGAGCATGTAGATGAGGGTGATAGGAGAGGAGAGGAACCAACGACAATCCAACCAATGGTTTCCACTACTCCTCTAGGTAAAAAACATAGTAATGATATTCATACTAATGAAACAGTACTATGAATAATAACTAACCATGTCCTTTTAACACTTTTTATTATTGTAGTGGATGCCTCTGTAGTGCATCAACATCCATGTTCTACTACTAGAAGTAATAGAATGCTTGAGATGACCCATCACCTTCCATTATAAGAATAGGAACCAATAGTTGAAGGTGTCGAGAATGAGGCGAACTTGATGATGATACACTCATTAGTTTTATAAAAAAGAAGAAACAAAAAAAGAAGCGTCTGTATACTTTTCAAGAATTTTTTTATTAATATAATTATTGATTGTATAGTTTTTTGTTTTGATAGTTGTGCGTGGGATTTATATGTTCTATATGCATGTACCTTCTTTCTTTCATTTACCTTTANCTTCCATCTTTACGTGGTTGGTCCTATTTAGTAGAAAATAAATTACTCTCGAAACCAAGAGAGCTCATTCATGAGGTATTCCCCTTTAGTATTTATAGAGTGTCATACATGTTTAATTATTATTCAATCATATAAAGTTTACTTCTCTTTTTCAAATACAAGCTCATTGATGTTTAGTTATTATTCAGTCATTTAACCTATTATTGTCTTTGAAAAATAGAGGTTTGAAGGGAGGTCACCTCCACGATTCATAATGCATTTCCAATAAGGTACACATTATTTACTTCTCTTGCATCATTAGATAGTTACATTGTTAGTTATATTGTGTAGTTTTTATTTCATGCATTAGTTAGTTACATTAAACTCAATGATGAGTCATCTTCCAAATATTTATATAAACAAGTTTTTTTTAATTAATTTATGTACAAAACACATAGACATTAAATTGCCTTTGTATGAACTATGATTAATTTTACTTGTAATCTAAGTGATGAGTAAGATATATTAAACTCTGTGCAATTTCCATGTTTACAAGCAATAGATCCATTATTAAGAACATATCACCCCTTTGATGGTTGTGTCTCACATACAATTATCATGAAGCTTTGCACCCCTTTGATGGATGTGTCTCACATACAATTATCATGAATCTTTGCACCCCTTTGATGGATCTGTCTCACATACAATTTTATATGAGTGAGAGGTTATTTATAATCCAAATCTGGGACATTTTAGAACAACAATAGAAATGTGAATTATGTATTGGGTCAAATTATGACATTTTCTGGCTTTGGAATTAGAAAGATAGTGTCAAATTATTCATTTTCCATTAATTCTCCCCTTTTTCTAACTACCTTTTCTCATTGTCCATTAATTCTCCCCTTTTGCTGCCTAATTTTATTCATTGTCCAATAATAATTCTCCCTTTTTGCTAACTACATGGTATGGATCTAAGCCACTTACAGAGGAGGGAAAATAAAGGATGAAAATTTTAAGGCAAGATATAAAACACAATGATGATGACAAAGAACCTTCATTTTTTATAGTCTTTCCTTGGTTGTTTTTTATGTGTTGGGGAGCCTACAAAAAGTTTCAAGTTTGTTATAAGATATTTAAAATATGTACCAGACACGTTAAAAGAAACCAAGGAAAAAATAGAAAAACATGGGCAACACAAACTTCACCAAGGTGGTTACTTGAGATTAAAAGCTCGAATTGTAAGTACCAAATAATTTATTCATATTATACATATCATCATGCAAAATTTATTAATATAAATTATTGACTATACATTTTTTGTTTTGCTAGTTGTGCATGGAACTTATATGTTTTGTATGCATGTACCTTATTTATTTCATGTACCTTTAATTCTTGTTTTGCTACTTTGTTATGCATGATTGATATGGGGAATTGAGAGTAATGCGAGGCNGGGGGGGGAGGGGAAAAATGAGCTTCCACCTTCACATGGTTGGTCATGTTTAGTAAAGAATAAATTATTCTCAAAACCAAGAGGAGCTCATTCATGAGGTATTGCCTTTCATATTTTTAGATCATCATACATGTTTAATTATTATTCAATCATATAACGTTTAATTCTCTTTGTCAAATGCAATCTCATTGGAATTTAGTTATTATTCAATCATTTAACCTATTATTGTCTTTGACAAATGTAGGTTTGAAGGGCCGTCATCTCCACGATCCACAACACATTTTCAACAAGGTGCAAATCATTTACTTCTCTTGCATCATTAGATAGTTACATTGTGTAGTATCTATTTCATGCATTAATTAGTTACATTAAACTTAATGATGAGGCTTCTTCCAAATCTATATATAAACAATTTTTTTTTTTAATTAATTTATGTACAAAACACATAGACATTAAATTGCCTTTGTATGATCTAGGATTAAGATTACATGTAATATGAGTGATAATTAAGAGATATTAAACTCTCTCCAACTTTGATGTTTACTAGAAGTCGATCCATTATTAAGAACATAACACCCCTTTTATGGTCGTGCCTCACATACGATTATCATGAAGCTTAGATTTTCTATTTGTAGAATATAGTACAAATTCATAAGGTGGAGTTCAAGATGGAAAACCTGTGCCTATTACAAGAGTTATTTAGGGACACTCCTTGCATTGTGAGAAAGGATCCACCTTCTAATTATCTTTCAACCCAATATATTCTTATCAATTGCAATGATTTTGTATAAAACATTGAGAAATGTTATAGGCCTACATTGGTTGATTTGCTCAAGGTATCAATATTTTGGAATAAACATGATCAAATATTTGTTGATATATTACGTCAATGATTACTTCTAAATATATTTCTTGTAGACATACAATTAGGTACGACACAATCCCATGTAGCCTTATAGAATTCACATAGAATTTCATCAAGCCCCAATAGATATTTGTCATCATCCATTTCCATCTAATCAGAAGTAATTCCATCCAAATTATTTCATATTTACACCTCCTCTCATGCTCAAGTTATAGGTTATATGGTATAACATTGAGGCATGTAGGCATGGACACCCTATGCTCTTCACTCATACCTTATTCTCTCTCTCTCTACCCCCCCTCTCTATACCCCTCTCTCTCCCTCTCACAATTTGACACACTCTCTCTCTACCCCCTCTCTCTATTTTCCTTTCTCTTCCTCTCATGCTCTCAGACATCCTAGTCTCTTTCCCTTTCTCTCTCTTGCCCCTACCTCACTCTTGTTCGCTCTCTCCCTTTCTCTCCCAC
>JASDQU010501049.1:16878-28201 GCA_032191745.1 Picea mariana | reverse complement strand
TACAAATGCATCTTCATTGACACAACATCACAAGTACGATAAGCGTATGTTATAGATATGTTACAATATATAATATCTATAACATACACCTTCAATTTTTGTAGTCTTGCCTTGGTTGTTTCTGATGTGTCTGGGAGCCTATGAAAAGTTTCAATTATGTTATAAGATATTTCAAATATGTACCAGACACGTCAAAATAAACAAAGTAAAGACTAGAAAAACATGGCCAACCAAACTTTTCCAAGGTGGTTACTTGAGATTAAAAGATCGAATTGTAAGTACCAAATACTTTATTCATATTATACATATCATCATGCAAATCTTATTAATATAAATTATTGACTGTACAAATTTTTGTTTTTCTAGTTGTGTGTGGACCTTATATGTTTTGTATGCATGTACCTTCTTTCTTTCATTTACCTTTAATTCTTGTTTTTCTACTTGTTATGCATGATTGGGTATGGGGATTCGAGAGTGATGCAAGGAGGGGGAGGGGCCAAACATGCTTCCATCCTCACATGGTTGGTCTTGTTTAGTAGAGAATAAATTATTTTCAAAACCAAGAGGAGCTCATTCATGAGGTATTCCCCTTTAGTATTTCTAGAGTGTCATACATGTTAAATTATTATTCAATCATATAAGGTTTAATTTTATTTTTCAAACGCAATCTTATTGATGTTTAGTTATTATTAAACCATTTAACCTATTATTGTCTTTGAAAAATGTAGGTTTGAAGGGCGGTCACCTCCACAATACACAACACATTTCTGACAAGGTACAAATCATTTACTTCTCTTGTGTCATTAGATAGTTACATTGTTAGTTACATTGTGTAGTGTTGGCATAGGGGCACACCCATGGTTCACTCTAACATTGCACCAACAAAACCCTAACTACCAACCCTTTCGGCAACACCTGCAAAGGAGGTGAAGTCTCACCTGAGGTAGAGGCAGGGGGGGTTACAGGGCTCAAGTGTCTGTAACCAAGCTGGGACAAATATCTGTGATTATAACACTTCTCAAAGTACTTAGAAGATAACATGCATTAACTTATCCACTTCATTCAAATCTCAGAACAAACCCCAAGGTTAGATCAACACAATAACAATGACATAATACACATCGCACTTAACATCATAAGTTAGATCTAACAAATTCAACATAACTAAAGCACTAAGTATTCATAGATATATCTATCAAACATAAAAATCAATGCACTAAGCATATTCACAGCACAAGCATCATAGAATAAAGCAAACCATCGACACATGATATATGTGGTTCACCACAGTGTGGGGCTATGTCCACCAACTATTTCTTCTTCTTTATTAGGCCTCAATATCTTACATTCATCTACTCCTGTGCACTAAGCCACATAGCCAAGATTCACACCGGACAGGTGATCTGCACACTAAGCACTAGATCCACCTTCCCAAAATCAGGTCAAGGCATAAAGCCAACTCCTCTATCAAGAACAGAGCCTTACATACACAGTTTGTTGCACTAAGCAACCCAAAACTACTTACACTTAGCCTTCCAAGCTATCAACTTGCTTCTACTACTACTTTAAATTCTTACTTACTTATACTTTTACATTTACAAAAATGCCTAATCATGGGTAAACCCATGGGTTGACATCCCATAACTCGTTACAAAACCCTAAGAAACCCATACTGGGTCCACACAACCCAAAAAATAAGTGAGCTCCGTGATCTCATCTTTGCCTGGGAATTCCTTCCTCGATCACTGTGTCGAAGTCCAAAAAGTGGTCAAACCTGACCAATGTTTCCTGAAAACTTGGTCGAGGGACAACATTCCCCCAACACTCACCTGTGACTTGTCCTGAGTCACTTATATCTAGGAAGCACTACTTCAAAGGCCTCGAGCTTAACTCAAACTGCCTCGACTTGTTTCTTTGTCTGAGCTTCCTTCTCAGCAAAATCCTGGACCATTTTCTCTATAACAGGCCCTTCCAGGCGATGTTCCACTATCGCAATCACTTTATCCAGTTGCGAACCTTGTCCTTCGATCTCTTCAAACACCGCGTAGGCTTCCTTCTGCACCGGTTGTAGCCTCTGTGTGACTTCCATTAATCTACCCTGGATGGCAATAATCTACTGCTGGGCCGCACGCTGTTCTTGTGATCTCTTCATTCTCCCAACTGTAGTGAGTGACTTCATCTACGCTTGAACTGTCAGTGCCTACTTCTGTGCTTCCTGTAGCTATTCTTCCAACTTTCTAAGCTCTGGATATTCTGTGAGGCGTTCGTAGGTCAGCTCACTTCTGTCGCTCAACTATTTGCATTCTAAGGAGAGTAATCTAATCCTTATGAATGTGCTCTTAGTAGTTTCCTCCCTCTAGTCATGCACTTCCCATGGAGTGCTTGGTACTACTTGTATCTCCAACTCCATTACCCTTGATTGAAGCTATTGGATGGCCTCAATGAGCTTCATGACTTGAACCTCAACTACCTCGTGTTCCTCCTGTGCCAACCCTTTCACAGAGAAAAGTGCTCTACTCACCACTTCTTTGAATGAAGTATTCTCTACGAGCAACTGGTCCTTTTCCCTCTGTATATTCCATTTATCTTCCTTGAGCATCGCCCATAACTCATCTTTCTCATTTTCATAAGTGTTTACATAGTACCACACAACTCGTAATTGCTCCAAGATATCTTGTTTTTCTTGTTTCAAGGCTTCTGTAGCCTTATCCTTCTCTTCTTGGAATCGCTGAAGTTGAGCCTCTGTCACATCTGCAATTCTTCAAAGTTGGGCTAGCTCATCCCTTAACTCTGCAGTCTCTGATGAGGAAGGTGCAGTAGGGAATACGTGGACCGAGCAAATAGCTTCCTGTACTTCACTCAATTCCTTTTCTATCCTATCGTATAGTTCATCCTGCTTTGCTCCATATCTATGCAAGAGATCCTTGAATAGATCCTCCATTTCTTCTTGGACTAGACTAATGTCATTCTCCATGAGCATAGCCTCTAGATGGGGCTTACTGGGACGGGTCTTATTTCTTTTTGAGGGTTTTTGTGGAGAAACCTTTCTCTTATTCGATGTATCTATCTTGGTAGGGGGATCCTTCGACGGTGTAGCTTCAACTTCTCCTTGTTTTTCTCCTTCATCCCCTCCTCCTTCTTTTTTTACTTCATCTCCTCCTCCTGTGGGTGAGCCAGATCCATTTCCTTTCGAGGCGTTGTCCTCCTCATCAGTTTCTATGTCTTGGAATTCCTCCTTTTTCTTATTCTTCTTCACACTGGTCTGTCCGACATGCTTGGCCTGGGTGACCAAGGAGATTCCTATAATGTTAGTGTCAAAGAGTTATGCGTATGCAACAGGTATAAGGAACTCCTCTATCCATTCCTTGGTGATATACTCCATGAATTCATCGGTCATCTTGTAATAGAACTGTAATTGTTCCTTGATCTCATCCTTGTGCGTAGTAATATATATGAAATGTCAATCTACACAAAACTTAGCGATTGATCTGTACTGATGCAAGGTGCATGGTTTCATCCGCGGGAACTCAATGGCAACCTTCAGTTGCTGACAGTAGGCATGGAACACTGCGTTCGACTACCATTTCTTCAACATATCATTCATATACCATAAGGTTGAGAACCTCGCGGCCAATGACTCCGATGGTTCAATCTCTGGGAAGGTAGCTTCTTCTGGCATTTTCCAAGCGAAAAATGCAATCAGCATGAGTAGCTAGCTGAAGTGGAACTTATATCCTTGATTATGTGCTTCGTGAAAGTATTTCTCAAGATTGTTGATGAGGTAACTCACCTAGTTCATTTGCATCCCCTCCATGCATTTTCCTGTGAGGTCCACCATGAACCCGATGACCTGCGTGGGGTGGTTCTTTCTTACAATATTGCCAGCTATGAGCTGGCAAGTGAGGTACACTACGCCATCCTAGATATATTCTACCTTGTAGCGTCACTTTCCCTTATCAACTTCTCTGTATGCCCCCTTTATGCACAGTGCCAGGGAGCAATCTGAGGCCTTCTCAGGGTAGAACTGTTGAGGGTCACGTCCATGCATGCTCAATCCTATGATCAAGTGGATTAGCGCCAGATCCACAGTAATCCACCTGTCAAGACACATGTATCCT
Organism: Picea mariana; assembly: GCA_032191745.1. Taxonomy (NCBI): domain Eukaryota; kingdom Viridiplantae; phylum Streptophyta; class Pinopsida; order Pinales; family Pinaceae; genus Picea; species Picea mariana. Next base: position 24,083 of record JASDQU010501049.1, on the reverse strand, counting down.
CCATGATAACACAAAAAGAGGAGTTTAATGCAAGCATTAACCTCCTGTTGTAGGCCAAAATGAGGAATCTTCATGAAATTTAGTATCGTGGGCTGCGCCAAATCCTTAATCCAAGGCTGGGAGACTATGCGAGGCTTCTTCCCAATTGTCTTCATTAGGTATCTATGAGGCGTGAGCATGGCATAGTTATTTCTATCTCCAAGGTTAAAGTCATTGTTCTTTAGAGATGGGATCTATCTCAACTAGCTTCCTTCTACGCATATCCCCTTTGGGATGTACGCATGATCAAAATGTTTTCGTAGTCCCGTGGGATGATTTCATGGTTAACCATGCCAGCCAAAGGCAGGATATAATTCGGTAAGATCAACGAGATCTTATTTGCATTATCCAGATCCTCACAATGTTTACTTTGCTTCTCAGTTGTAGGGTTAGTCAGGCTCAAACGTCATGCAGTCGAAGGGGAAGCCTGCAGTCCCCTGGTTGATGATGCATGTATTACTTTAGACATATCTTTATCATCCATAAATTTATTTAGAACCTCTTCAACATACTTCTCTAGTTCAGTCTTTTCACCTGACATCCTCTCTTTTAATTGGACAGGTCAGGGTAGGTGAATGGAAAAATGGAGTAAACAACAGATGGCGAGGTCTAGTTTCTGAAATCATAGTTCAACACACAATCAATTCTTAGATAATCACAGGGGGGAAAAATTGGTCCCGATGCAACGTCAGATGGGTTAAATAAGAGAGCATCGTAATAGATTCTTCCAATGGGCAGGACTGCTTCCATCAATGCGAATATGTTCGTTATGGCGTGGTCTCAATGTCCCAAACATGGTCTCTTCACTCATAAATGTGTTTCCTATCTGTTCTGGAGCATTGTTCTAATGGTCGGGGTGCCTTCAATGGTCATATAGCTTCACCGAGGTGAAGTCCCATTCTGTGGGGTTCTTCTATTCTGACGAGGTTCAAATTATGCAAATATGCCTCCTGTGAAGTCTTCAATTTATTCTCTGTAACTTCCTACAGTATTTCTAACTTGGATTTCTTCTTAATGAGCTTCCTTGCCTTCTTTCCTATGACCTGAGTCTCTCTAATTGTTTCTGTATTTCTCTTTCCATTCTTATTCTTATTTTCTCCTATGGTAGTGACTTCTCAGTGCTGATGTACTTCCAATAGGTTCAAATTTAATATCCCTTACCTTACCACTTCTTGGGTGGATATACTTTATTTTTGCATGGATAGGTCCTTCAAACCTTCTTGCGCTCTTCCTATTTCGACAACTGATTCTCTTGCCTTCTGCTGCTTCGACTTAACTTTTCGTTCTTCTTTCAGTTGCTCTATTTTCCTAGCTATGAAGTCCCTTAGTTCTTGCTTTTTCTTTTCTGTAGATTCTTCCTCTGTTTTCCTTCTGATCTGATCCTTCTTGATCCATGTCTTTCCTAACAAAAGAGGAAAAGGGGTGATGTGGGTGATGTTCTCAACAAACTTAATGACTTCAAATTCCTCTTCAGTATATGTTCCATGGATGATAACAGGTACATTGGTAACTCTTCCACATAGGGTTATCATATTTCCTTTAAAAAAGCCTATCCTTTCCAGTAAAGGTATCATAGTAGGATTTCCCAAAATTTCCCAAGTGCCTTCTTTCATAATATTCACTGGTGTTTCCTCATCCAAGACACAATCTATGTCGAAGTCTCCTATACTTGTACTTATGCATTGTTTTACCTTCAAGATATCTAGTAAACTGACATCTTTGTGATCATTCATTGGTTCTTTTAATTATACTAATGTAGTCTGAGATTCCTATGATCCTTTCTCGTTCTGATCTTCTAACATGCTCTTATTCTCTTGAATCATGTTCATTTGTTCAACTTTAACAATCATCCTTGGGCAATCCTCAACTTCATGACCAACAATTTTACAGCAGAGACAAATGGGACCTATACCAGGGCATTCCTTAGCAATATGTCACGATCTTATGAAGTTATAACATAGGTTTAATTCTCTCTTCCTCTTGTATGTTCCCCAACTTCTTCTGTACTGCGCACTAGGATCACAGTGCTAGACCTGTAATCTGCAAAAATTATTTCTAGGTTCCTGCATCTAGTTATTAGTCCAAAAATTCTTTCTATGCATAGGAATAACATATCTTTCTCTATTTCTATCAAATTTATTCAGATCAACTCTTTCTTCTAACTATACCCTATCTTTCAGACTACAACATAATCTATCAAACATACCTAGATTCATGCTTCCAAAACAAAAATTTCCACTTATCTTACTTTATCAAAGAACAAAGATTTACCTCTTTTCTTTAGATCAAGTTTCTTTCTTAGCGCAAAGCTTCACAAGTCAAGTAGAGTACTGCACACTACAACAACAGATCTACACAAAAAGATTCTTTTTTCTTTACTTCAGTTCCCAACAATCACAGTTTCAGGTCCCGACAACGGAACCATTTTTTGGCACAGGGGTAGACCTAGGGTTTACTCTAACAATGCACCAACAAAACCCTAACTACCATCCCTTTCGGAAACACCTGCGAATAAGGAAAAGTCTCACCTGAGGTAGAGGCATGGGGGGTTACAGGAATCAAGTGTCTATAACCAATATGGGACACAGATCTGTGATTATAACACTTTGCAAAGTACTTAGAAGATAACATGCATTAACTTATCCAATTCATTCACATCGTAGAACAAACCCTAAGGTTAGATCAACACAGTAACAATGAAATAATACACATCACACTTAGCATCATAAGTTAGATATAGCACATTCAACATAGCTAAAGCACTAAGAATTCATAGATCTATCTATCACATGCAACAATAAATGCACTAAGAAGATTCATAGCATAAACATCATAGCACAGAGAAAACCATCAACACATGATATACATGGTTCACACCAGTGTGGGGATACATCCACCAACTACTTCTTCTTCTCTTTTAGGCCTCAATCTCTTACATTCATCTCCTCATGTGCACTAAGCCATAGAGCCAAGATTTGCATCGAACAAGTGATCTGTGCACTAAGCACTAGATCCACCTTCCCAAAATCAGGTCAAGGCATAGAGCCAACTCCTCTATCAAGCATAGAGCGTTACATACACAGTCTGTTGCACTAAGCAACCCAAAACTACTTTCACTTAGCCTTCCAAGCTGTCAACTTGCTTCTACTACTACTTTACGTTCTTACTTATTTATACTTTTACATTACAAAAAGGCCTAATCATGGGTAAACCCATGGGCCAACATCCCATAACCCGTTACAAAACCCTAAGAACCCCATGCTGGGTCCACACAACCCACAAAGTAAGTGAGATCTGCGATCTCAGCTCCGCCTGGACGCTCCTTCCTCGATCACCGTGTCGAAGTCCAAAAAGTGGTCAAACCTGACCAATGTTTCCTCAAAACTTAGTTGAGGGCCAACATGTAGTATTTATTTCACGCATTAGTTAGTTACATTAAACTTAATTATGAGGCTTCTTCCATATATATAGATAAACATGTTTTTTTTGTTTAATTTCTATACAAAACACAAACATCAAATTTTTATTTGTATGAGCTAGAATGAAGATTACATGTAACATGAGTGACAAGTAAGAGATATTGAACTCTATACAACTTCCATGTTTAAAAGTAGTAGATCAATTATTAATAACATAAAACCGCTTTGATGGTTGTTTCTTGTTATCCCCCACTTCTAGGGATAACTAAGGAGATTATGTCTCGATGCCCTTAGGTTGCAGACATGGAGTATCAAGAGGAAAACCAACACACATAACCTTTTATTCACCACACATGACCATCCGATCGATGGAAACAACATCCACCACACCTAGCTTGGATAAAAGAGGACAACGTGTCTTGCTACATGAGTTAACAATTTCGATATTGTGGTAAGTGTCATTATAATAATTCAATCATTTGAACATGTTGCAAACAATCCTTTCTTGATTTTGAAAACATTTTCTTGGAAATTATGTCTTTTTCCCTATTTCACCTTAGTGAGTGTCATGGTTTCCTTGTAAGTGGACACCCTTAGAGAAAGGGTTTCTACCAAGGGTCTCCTTGAAGGGCCATCATACCATTCCCACTCATACTTTCCATATTCCATCACTTCTTCCCATCTGTCTCCCAACCTTTTAGGTTTTCGATCTTATTGACCCAAGAAGGGCATGTACCTCATTTCGTGGGAAGAAGGGTCCATCAGAATCGAAGGTGTCCTAGAAAAAACATCATGAAATAGAATCTCTCCCTGGGATCCCAAGAACAATTAAACACTTCTCACAAAATAATAAGGGACTAATAAATTAAATAACTAAAAAGACAACCATGCCAACCAAGGTAAAGAGTTTGTGGGATATGCATTTCCTTTTTAGTGCCCCTTATTGAATTCAATTTGGGGAAACATGGTGGAAAAGGTAATACCAAGGTAGAGCATATGTGGGATATGTATTTCCTTTTTAGTTCCCCTTATTATCTTCAACTTTGGAACACCTGCAAATTAAATGGCTAATAAAGGGTTTGGAAAAATATGCTTCAAAAACAAAAAGAGAAAATGGATGTGGCTAACCCTCAACAAAGGCACCCATAAATGAGACAATGTGAGCCCTTGTATGTCATGAAACCCCATACATATAACTATAAACCCATCCATCTCACATTTATTACATGACCTAGTGAGGTTTCTACTTGGAAACATCCCCTACTTGAGGAATTGGTTCACCCAATAGGGCACTATGACACCCCTCCCATATCTAAATTTGGAAAATTGTATAAGGTCTTTGAGAATTAGTTTATTTTGAAAAGGGGGTATTCAATGCACATGTTTGGGTGGTTATTTTATTAGATATGGTTTACTTGGCATGATATTGTGACTTGTGGACCCTTGGAGGGAGCACTTTCTTGTCTTTGCATGTCCTTGACAGGTGAAAGCTTGATCATAGTGGCACATGGTCACTTGGAGCTTCATTTGGGGTAGGAAGCCCACAGGTTGGATGATGCACCCCCTCCCCTTTGGACAACTTGGATGAGGGATGTTTCCTTTGGAGGGACTTGAGTATCCCTAGGAGGTGATTTTCTAGCTTTCCCAACCCCAATGTTTTCCTTTGGAGGCCTTATCCTTCTCTTTTGGGGCATGATGTCACACTTGGAAAGATAGGGTTTGATGGTGTTGGATGATTTTATTATGACTTGGAATGATTGGATGGAGGAAGACCCTTGCACCTTGAAGATATGGCCTTTGGAGGCCCAACGTTTCCCTCAAGAAGCTCAACGATTTTCTCCTTATGCCAAAACGTCACCCCTAGAGGGCATGCCGTCATATTTTAGGGATTTCTTATTTTGTAAAATCAAATCATAATTTGTAAAGGGGAAAATTAGGAGGTCGACCTCCCTAATTTGTGTTTTACCCTAATTTAAGTGGACAAATTGTTTTTACAAGGTCACATATAAAAAGAGACCTTGTCACTTTCATTTGATACATATGACACTCAAGAATTACATATCTCTTGGCTGAAAGTTTTTCCCCTATTTGATCCAGGTGGATATTCGTGGCCACCCACCTTTTCCAACCAGATTCTCTTGAAAGTTTTTAGTTCAACACGTTCTTTTGTACTTCTTTGTAATTATGAGTTCTACACTTCTGGTTCTGTCTAAATCCCTGCACATATCCCAGGTGGAGACTGGTGGCTTCCCACCTAATCCAATTGGCTTATTTTGGAAGTTTTCTTCTCAACACATATTTCTATACTTCTAGAGCCATTTTGGGGCCCTAAACAATGTTTTTTTGGTGTGCCATAGTCAAACTATAGACAGATTCAGAGTTTGACATCATAATGTGGAGTCATGCGCCCAAAACGTAGGTCGTATGCAAAAGTTATGACACCAAGAAGTTGAGGTACCAACTTACCCATTGGGGCCCACATAAATTTTGGCATTTCATCTCCTAGGGTTAGGTTTTTGGATGTCTAGTGTTTTGGAATTCATGAGTAATGTTAAAAAGGCCTCTAGAGCCTCATTGTAATCATTCTTCTTAGGAGGATGTGCATAGCAAGCTACATCTCTTCTCAGAGATAGCTACCACCATTTGAGCAAGTTGTTTCCAATTATCCAGTTTTACTGTTTTCGCCTATTTTATTTATTCAATAGAAGTTATTGTTCACTGGATATCTATTGTTGTTCTCTGTATCTCTATGTTATTGTATTTAGTTTTTTATTCCTTCGTTCTACTCATAAATCCAGATCATTGGTTTCAGAGCGATTTTCTTTTCATTTATTTTTCTTCATACATGTCCCCAAAAAGATCTAGGTACAAGAAGTCAGGACTCAAACCAGTCTAGCCTTTACAAGATCATCCATGCCAAGACCGATAACAACCGATGGGGTATGAGAAGAAATATGATGAAGTAGGAGATCCTTTTAAAATGTTTCTTGAGGAATCCCTTTCACAACAAAGGAACAAAATGATGGACAACTTAGCATAGATCCTTCGATGACTGCCCACAAGAGACACATCTTCATCAAGCGGCCATGCAACCCCCTTCAAGGTACAAGTAAATTTTAATATTCCATTATTTGAAGGATTGATAGATCTGGATGCTGTAGATAAATGATTGAATCTACTCAAAGGGTATTTTTCAGTCCATAATTTTTCTGACAGGGAAAAGATTAATTTTTCACTCCTCGAGGCCGTCCCCCATGTTAAGGACTGGTTGGATACTTATTGTGAGCAAAGGGAAATAGAGGAATCTACAATATTTTTGGTCACCCCAACATGGGATTCCTTTAGGGATTCCATTAAAGAACAATATTATGTTGTTGGAAGCTACGAGGACCAGTACACAGGAAGGACCACACTGTTTCAGGAAAGGGACCAGACAATACAATATTTCACCAATATTTTCCATACCCTTTGCACCAAATTGGGTATCAAATACTCTGAAAGACATCTAGTGCTCAAATACTAAGGTTTTCTGCAATAATACATTCAAACATAATTGGAGTTTTTGAACATCACATCATTAGGTGTGGCTTATAGATATGTTGTCAAGATCGAGCAGAAATTTAAGCAAAAAAGGAGAGAGTTTCGATCTGAAAACTCCTCACATCCAAATAAGGGAAAAGGAAACCCCAAACCACAAAAAAAGGGACAGATAAAAGATGGCCACTCTTAGGACAACCAGTCCAAGCC
>JASDQU010501049.1:2756-16858 GCA_032191745.1 Picea mariana | reverse complement strand
TCAAGATCGAGCAGAAATTTAAGCAAAAAAGGAGAGAGTTTCGATCTGAAAACTCCTCACATCCAAATAAGGGAAAAGGAAACCCCAAACCACAAAAAAAGGGACAGATAAAAGATGGCCACTCTTAGGACAACCAGTCCAAGCCGCAACCCAAGAAGGGTAATGAGAAGTCGAAGAAGGAAACAAGAAAATGGTATGAATACCATAAAATCCCTTGGCACAACACCGAAGAATGCCATTCCAAGAAGTCATTGGTGTCCAAGCTGAAGGATTCCAATTCAAAGGAAGATTATGACTCCAAATCAAATACAAAAAGTGAGAAGAGGATCATTGATGCTAAACCCAGTGCCACTGTCTCTACCACCAAATTCCAACCAAGAGAACCGAAAGAACCAGAGGAAGGGGAATGCCTTTTTCACTCATAGATGTAGGTAAAGGGAACTCCACTGCGTTTCATTGTCGATAGAGGTAGTGAGAAGAACCTGATTTTAGCAGAGGTCATCAAGAGACTGGACCTACCAATAACACCGCACCCACAACCCTACACCATTGGCTAGATTTTCCAAGGACAAGATCTCCACGTCATCCAACAATGTCTCTGCCCTACAACATTAAGCCCTTCAAAGACAGGGTATTTTGTGATATTTATCCCCTTGAAGTTTGTGATGTTCTTTTAGGCCAACCATATTTGTGGAAGTGACATGCTATGTATGAATCTAGACCCTGCAATGTTATTATTACTTTGGGTAGACAATTGTATAGGATACCAGTGTTAGCACCGCCTACTTCCATTTCTTTAATTTCTACTAAGCAATGCAGTAAGGCCATTTCATAGACTAGGAAGTTCATCTTCTTTGTGATCCGTGATCATAGTAAGCAAAAGGTATCCACCACATCCGTGACCTCTACACAGAGCCTCTCTTTGCAACAAAAGAAAGTGGATGGGATCGTGGAAAAGTACATAGACATCTTCTCCTCACCCACCGGGGTAGCGATGCACTTCCAAGTCAAGTATCCAATTGATCTAACCTCGAGTTCCCCCTAATGGACTATCCTATTGTCTCTCACTAATGGAAAATGACGAAATCAAGTGACAGATCCAAGAGCTGCTTCAGAAGGGGCACATCCGATCCATATCCTCCCCTTACAGAAGCTCGATTGTGCTGGTGCAGAAGAAATATGAGACCTGGCGGCTCTGCATTGATTACAGAGCATTAGAAAAAATCACAATCAGGAACCAACACCCAATTCCATGAACTGATGAAATTCTTAAACAAATCAAGATGGAAAATTTCTTCAACAAGATTGACCTAAAGTATGACTACCACCAGGTTCCTATCGAACCAACTAATGTATGGAAGACAACTTTCAAATCTAAAGAAGGTCTTTTTGAATGGCTGGTCATGCCCTTTGGCTTAACAAATGCACCAGAAACTTCCATGGGATTGATGGATGATGTATTGAGACCCTTCACCAATTCTTTTATGGTGGTATATCTAGATGACATCCTCATATTTAGCAGAACTTGGGAGGATCACATGCAACATATTCAATAGGTTTTGGGCACTTTGCGGAAGCACAATCTATATTCCAACTTGGAAAAATTCTCCTTTGGCATGAACATGGTCCAATACTTGGTATACATTGTTGATGAGAATGGGGTACATGTGGATCCAACTAATATCCAAGTCGTTCATGACTATCCAGCCCCAACCACACTAATCGAGTTTCAGAGCTTATTGGGACTTTCCAACTTCTACCGAAGGTTCGTATTGGGATTCTTTCATATTGCATGGGACCTCAGCCAAGTAACCAAGGGTGGTGGCAAGGAAACGTTCGCATGGGGGAAGGCACAAAAACAATAATTTGATGATTTGAAGCATCTCTTGTGCTCAAATCGAATAATATCCTTACCTGATCTGCAACAACTGTTAGATATTGAGACTGATGCCTCTGACTATGCTTTCAGTGAAGTTATCACTCAACATGGTCATCCAATATCATACCATAGTGAGACACTCCCAGATACTATCCGGAAGTAACCCACCTATGATAAGGAAATGTATTCCATTGTGCAAGCCTACAATTAATGGAAACATTACATTCTGGGAAAGGAGACAATCATCCACACTGATCACAAGCCTATAAAGTTCATACAGACACATGGGAAGTTGTAGAATGAACACCATCAAAAGTGGTACACATACCTACAAAAGTTCCATCTCAACATCAAGTATAAAACATGGAGCACAAATTATGTCACTGACTGCCTTAGTCGCCCTCCCATTGTTGCACTCACCACATTTCTCCATTCCTGTGGGCATGAGGCATTTGAATGGCCCCAACTTTATCAGCGTGATCCTGAATTCACCACCACCTATCAACTCTCGGGTACATGAGTGAATGCGACTGATTTTCGCATCCATGATGGACTATTATGCCATCTAGGCCACCTCTATGTTACCACAAGCGAGCATGAAAAGTTGATTTGGGAGGCTCACTACAGTCGGATGGTAGGACATTTTGGTGTGGAGAAAATTGTGTCCATTCTACAAAAACATTTTTATTGGCCAAAACTTTGACATGACGTACACAAGTATATCATATCTTGCACTGCCTGTGCCATTTCCAAGCCATCCATCAAGAAGCAAGTATTATACACTCCTCTTCCTACGCCTGAGAGGCTTTGGGAATATATTTTGATGGATTACATGTCTGTCCTTTCATCCACAAAGCATGACAATGATTGTGTATTTGTGGTGGTTGATTGGTTTTCGAACATGTCTATTATCATAACCTACAAGAAGAGAATCACAGTGACAGATATTGCCAATCTATTATTCAAATGAGTGTAGGTCCATTTTGGGATACCACAGACCATCATGTCATATCAGGAGAACAGGTTCCTCAACACATTTTGGTTGAGTCTCTGGTCACTATTGGACACCAAGCTCACTAAATCCACTGCTTTCCACCCCCAAAAGGATGACTAGACATAGGTCGTCAATCGGATGATTGTGCACATCCTGTGCATGTAAAAATCTAAGACTTTGCATACATGGGATGCGAGTCTTCCCTGTGTTCAACAAAACTACAACATGGCTCTCCATAGCTCCACTAGCCATAGCCCATTTTAGGTAGGGCTGGGATTCCAACCCTTGGGTCCCATTGATGTTGCACTACCTCTTTCAACCACATAGGAAGAATCTTCCCATGTTTAGTATGAGGCTGGCAAATCCACTAGATTCATTGAGTGGATTCAACACATCTGGCAACAGGTCCATGACATTTTGCAGAAATCCAATGCTAAGTACAAGCAAAACCATGATCAACACCAGGCACCACACCAGTTTCAAGTGGGAGACAAGGTCTGGTTACATTTTAAAAATGAGAACCTTACATGGCCCCATTGGAAGCTTCACCCACTTCGCTATGGACCTTACACTATCACCAAGGATATGGGTAGCAATGATTTTGAGCTCAACACTCCACCCTTCCTTGGATGACACCCAATGTTCAATATGGACCACCTTCGATCATATTTTCCACCATTATTGGACTCCTCTAAGATCACAAAATAGTTGACACCAACATAAATCAACCCTGACTACATGGAACATGCATCCACTGATCGGATAGTGGACACACATGTCAATGGAAATCGCCAACAGAGGATCCCACTTTATTGGGTTGTCAAAGAAGGGAAACTCCTACACCGAGGAAAGTGGCTCACCTGGGGCCAAATTCAACATATTTTTCCTCATCTGATGGGGGCACTCAATGCAATGGAGACCATTGCTTCCCAAGAGGGGAGGAATGATCTAGGTGGATATTGGTGGCCACCCACCTTTTCAACTGGATCCTCTTGACAATTTTTAGTTAAACACATTCTTTTGTACTTATTTGTAATTATGAGTTCTACACTTTTGAGGTTGTTTGAAGCCCTACACATCTTTGAGGTGGAGACTGGTGGCCTCCCACCTAATCCAAATGGCTTATTTTGGAAGTTTTCATGTCAGCACATCTTTCTGTACTTCCAAGGCCATTTGAGGGCCCTAAAAAATGTTTTTTTGGCGTGCCATAGTCAAACTGTAGACGAAGTCAGAGTTTGACGACATAATGTGAATTTATCAAAAATACCTTTCTGATGGGCTATCACGCACCTAAAATGAAGGTCGTATGCAAAAGTTATGACCCCAGGAAGTTGAGGTACCAAATTACCCATCGAGGTCCACATAAATTTTGGCGTTTCATCTCCTAGGGTTAGGTTTTTGGATGTATAGGGTTTTGGAATTCATGAGTAATATTAAAAAGGCCTCTGGAGCCTCATTGTAGTCATTCTACTCAAACATATGCACATATTAAGCCACATCTCTTCTCAAATATAGCTACCACCATTCGAGTAAGTTGTTTCCAGTTCTACAGTTTTACAATTTCAACCTATTTTATTTATTCAATAGAAGTTATTGTTCACTGGATATCTGTCGTTGTTCTTCGTATCTTTGTGTTATTGTATTCAATCCCTTATTCCTTTGTTCCGCTCATAAATCTGGATCACTCTTGGGAAAATCACACTTTCTCTCTCTTATGATATTTTGGATGCTAGTACTTGTCTCTTGTGGAAGAAGTGGTGCACTATCTCTCTTGGATTCTTGTTCTTTCTTTGTGGTGGAATATTCTTGGTAGAAGAGGGTTTATCTTGCTATCTATTGGAATTGGTAAGGAAATTTATGCATATTGTTGGTTTTTCTTCTTGTTTCATGGTTTTTCTTGTCTAAACCCTTGGATGAGTATAAAGGCATACACCCTCCACTAATATCTATCACATTAGTCTTGGATAAGTTAATTTGCAAATGTTGCTAGGAGGAGTAAAAAGGTTTACACCCTCCTAAATTTACCGTTCTAGTTTTGTTTTCCCTAGGGAGTAAAAAGGATTACACCCCTAGGGAGGTAACACAACTATCTCTTAAAACAAGAGACTCCATTACCCAATTGATAAATAACTAGTATTATTTGCATTGGAGATCTAAAATCATTGCATTGGTATACGTGAAAAATAAATATTTTTCAATTGTCTAAGTTGGAAGTTGTTCTTCATGTTATAAGCTTGCTTGATCCTGTAAGGCATCTTATTTAGCCAAATGATTCTCTTTCTATTGTAAACTAATTTCTACACCCATTAGGGATTTTTCAAACTCTCTTTCATCATCTTTTGTCACTCTTTCTACCGCTGAAAATTGCAAGTAAATAGTGCTAATTATTTTTGTTGTCAAGGGATTTCATTTGAGTATTTTTCCTGTGAATTTTGGTGGCTATAACTTGATGTTGTAGCAAAATTTTGTTACAGCCACAAGGGTGCCCTAATATATTGCTGATACCATCATTTTTCAGCCCTATTTTTCGATCAAAACCTATTCCTAAATATTGGGTTATTATCTACATGTTTAGGGCTTGATTACCCAATAATTATTTGATGTTTTTGATGGTTGATTTTGCAGCTAGTAACATATATGTTTGCTGATTTATATATTTCCATACTATTGCAATTTTGTACACAATCTTATCTTGTTTATTCCATTTGATATAAGGCTTGGTTTATGATCATTTGTCTTTTTCCATATAGGGATAGAATTGTTTTGAAGGTACCCAACACTTGGAAACTTTATCCTCCTTCACAAGACTATTTTCCAAGCCATTATTCATCTCCAAACTTTACCTAGGGGTTTCACTCATCATCACATCACTTTTCATCTCAATTCCCCTAGGGTCACCGAGATTCCCCCTTTGTGGTGAATTATCATCACTAAAGTGAGGGGAGTGTTTATCTACGATGATAGTGGGTAGGTAATCCCATAGTTGTCACACTTCCATAGGTTGGGTTGGGATTTTCCCAATCTACATATTTTATGATAACATGTCTCACATACAATTATCATGGGTGGTCCAACAACAGGTTTTGGATTTGGAGTTGAAGGACCTTCTTTCCTTTCACACCCTATAGAGGATTTTATTCAAAATCCACTTATCTTTGATGAATAAATAAATAAATCTTTTGGCTTTCATTCTAGCACAATGCATACTACCTTCCAGGGCAAACAACATCCAATGGGTGTTGGAAATATGATTCCGCCTTTTGATTCCTCTGGTCCAACCCTATGTGGAACTAGGCCATTAGCCAATCACATGATGATTGGTGATCCGGGTGCCAACTTTGGTGCCAATGTTCCTATGCAAGGCTTTCCCGGTGAAGATGGATTTCACCAATTGGTAATATTTTAAGTTTATTATGACTAATTTATGTGTTAGTTTTGGAGCATACTCTGTTATTTATTTGATGGTATTTGTATCTACGTGTTTATGTTTTCATTGATATCTTGGTTTAATTTTGGTGATAAGCAAGGTCAAATGCCAAATGATATTGAGCCTATGGATCTTAGAAGGAAGAGGAAACCATGAAGCACTCAGTGGTGTTGAATATGTTAAATTGATTGTTATACTGTTGAAGGACTAGAACACAATTCACAAACAAGAGAGCACCATAAGACAACTATGGACATGGTTTTGAGTATAAAGCAAGATAATGCAAAAAATCAAAAGCATTAAGGACACATTTTTTTATCTAATATTAACATGTATCTGCTATGGATTTTTTTAATTTTTTATTTCAACATGTGCAACATTTGGAAATAACAAACTTATTTTTTATCCTATATTTTTCTTTCATTATGCATTCAAATACTATTGTTATGTATGCATTAGATGAAATATTATTTTGATGATAAAATTATGTGCATTATGGTTTTTTGATTTAGAAGATTCATTTTTTAATTTGAAGCATTGGACTAAATAAAAATAAAGCTTTTAAGGGCTCGATATATGATTTACTGATAGATGACTTGAGTTTATTTATTTCCACAAATCAGTTCATTTAAGATGGGTTTCAAAATTTTGAACATGTCAATAGTTTTAACCATACAAGTCAATATGACATGAAACTAAATACTCAAGTATCTTAAATGTGTGTAATTGGATGTAGCTATAATTTTCCTCTGCATAAATAGTCTTATGATTTGAGGTACTATACCTTTCAACTATTTACCAAGGGATAAATCTTAACATAGAGGATTTTTCTACATTATAGTCTAAGTTGTCCTCTGAATGTACACTTAGACATATATCCTCTTTTATCCCTCCCCATTCCTTATATAGTTCCATCCTCCTAGCCAACAACATTGTATCTAATTCCAATTTCACCCATAATTTATTCACCACCATCAGTACCATTTGTTGAATAAAAGGAACCACCGATGTATGATCTAGTTGTTATCTTTGTTAAACTCATTTATCCATAACTACTAGAAGTAGTTACTATTCCATCAATTGGAGTTACCTTAGCACCACACACATTGGTAGATCAAGGATATATATGTATGCATACTTCCTTTGATACATAGCTTAAGAGGATTTTTCCATGTACATTATTGTACAATGGCATGCCCTTGTGTTGGATTTGTTGGAACATGTGTAAGACTCTTTTTCATATGGATTTATTTTATGAAAGCAAGGGTCAACTAACTATCATTTGATTTTTGTAGAGTGTTATGATAAAAACTTAAGTAAATAATGTCAAGATATTTCAACCCAAAGGTTATTGAGTAGAAATTATTTTATTTTCTCCCACGAATAGTCTTATTTCCATCACCCTCGATGTAAACACGAACACACTTTTATTTCTACAATACTTTCTGCTTGTGAGAGAGACCATTCAATGTCCAATGGTGAAAAGTCTACACTTTCAACAACAACTTAAACTGCAGTTTTATTTAAAAGGCCTAGGTAATTTCATTATTGAAGTGACAAGTGGATAGATAGGAAAAATTACAGACAACTTTGGCCAGCATTTCCTCTGTCTATAGTCTCATAGCTAAATTGTTAAGTACATCCCATTTCAACTACTATATCATAACATGCAAATCAAACAATACAATCATTCTCATAATCTATCAAGGTTATTTCCTTTATCATACTCCCTTAGGAAGCATTCCATTTAACCATTCAATAATGGTATTAATGATAAGTAAAGGAATCAATTCACATATTACATCAATGGGCACATAATATTAACATATGCATCAATAATGACCATAGTAATTCGATTTAGCATATGAATTTGATTTAACTGTGTCTTAATAATATTTTGTTCACATTTAGGTTTAAGACTCATCCAAGTCCTTACAACTGAAGCTTCACAATTATATTATATACACCTAGGGACCTTTGTCAAAACCCATTTACTTTTGATGGGAATAGATAAACTTGTTTTAGAAAATTCTAGGAAGGTGAGATCCCTTATTTTCGAAATATGGCTTTTCCATAAGTTTCCATACATCTTCCCACATCCCTCCTTTTAGAAAATTGTTTTCTTATGGAAAAACATGGTTTTCCCCTTTCAACATTGTAATATGCATGATGTTTAGGACTATTTATAGTATCTACTATCTAAAAGTAGATTTGAATTTCAACCGCAATGTGTAGGAAATTTTCTATACATGCACTTTTCAATAAGTAAATTCATCATGCCAAATCTATGTTAGAATTACCAAGTGGTATTGTTTGTTCAAGGAAAGCTTAATTAATTTTAAGAAATGATTGGTTTATTTAAAGTTCTCACAGATGGTTTCACTATTTTGGGCTTAGAAGTGTGCCACTGCTACAAATGTTTATTGGACACATACATTGTGTTACCTTGTAAATGACCTTCAACAACAATCAATTATGCCCCTTCAACTCCAAAATCTTGATACATCAAATTTTAGACAAATTATTTGATGGTTTCAAACTTTTAGGAGGTACACGTTTATTTCTTGTGACCACAAAGATCAGACTGTCAACATTTATAGTTTAAGGTAATCCAACCAAATGCACCTGTTTTTGTCTATAAGTATGTTAGTCTTGTCTTTCATAATGCATTTTAATTTTTAAACTTTCAAATTGAAAATTCCTAAAGTCTTTTGTCCATTGTAGGATATTTATGCCCACATATTAAATCTTAGATCTATTATATTATTGTTTCTTTTGCAAGGATGCTATGATGATTTCAGTGAATTAATTACCATCAAACCTTCATTTTTTAAGTGGTTGGTTGGCTAAACTCAATTGCAGGTCAATTTTAAGAAAGAGAACAACTAGGCACACAATTATTTCCCTTTCCTAATATAACCTTTCAAAAATAGGATTGGTAAAAAAAAATTGGAGGGGCACTTTTTCTCCACAGTTCTTTCATTTCTACATCAGGGTATTCAATATTGCCTTAATCTCAACAAATTGAAGAGATTTCTAAGCATTTCTCCTAGACTTCCAAGATGTCAAATCTTGCTAATCAATTAGATGTTCCTCCCTCTTCTATTTTGATAACAGTTCACCATCCACTAAATCTGATCCTAGGATTTTAGCACCAATGATATCCCCATTCATAATGAGCTTGAGATATTCAAATTTTCTTTTAATCTACTCCCTTGTGACCTTAAAGTGATGATAGAATATGAACATGTATTTCATGAGATTTTCAGTAGACTTAAATACCAATGGGTTGTACATTGGTAATACAAGTTCAATGTGTCCATAATGACCAGAGCAATGGAAAAAATGTTATCCACATGTGATAAAACTTCCTTACCTATATACTGGACCAAGAGATGGATCACAAAGTCCCTCATGAGCAGGGAACCAATACATTGGAAGAACCAATAATTTTTTTTTTATAAATTATAACACATTTTCGGACCATCAACGACCCCGTTTGTCGATGGTTCGATTATAATAAATTTTTATTTCTCACTCAAAAAACATTGGAAATACAACATATCCGTCGGTATACTGTCGATGGTTCAATGAGATTGTGCTGATTTTTTTATGGAAGATATGTCGAGGGTTGTTGTATCTTCATCGCTCTACCGACAACTTAGAGATGAAAATGAGATGGAGTTGTGACAAACTAATGGGGCACATACTTCGCTGATTTTTTTCTCTTACGATTGAGATTCGTTGATATTACGATGTAATAGAGACGACCACATGATGTAGTTGTGACGAACTACCAGTCCGTCGCTCTTATGACGAACATGCATCGATCGTTCGACGTACTAGTGAAGACAATGTGATCGATTTGAGACGAACTAATTGGGTAATGTTTTTCATTGATTAGTCACTCTTATGATGGATGTTTTCATATATATTCCAATGAAATCTTGAATTTCATAATTGCGACGAAGGTGACATGATAAAAAACTGGTTGTTGCCTTCGTTGTACTTGTGATGTTGTGGGGATGAACATGCATCAGTAAATAATCAGAAAATGGGCCCAATGTATTAGTGCCACATCCCACATAGGGAAATATTTAAGAAAATGTCTCCTCCAGGAGGCTTTAATTAAGGGTGTCCACAAAAATGCTGAGAGATCTCCAATGCCCAAGAGAATAGCTCTGAAACCTGAAAATAACTAAGTTCAATCATCCACTATGAAATCTATCTCAAATATGCATATACATCAGAAATAATCTCTCATGCTATAATCCATCTCAAACCATCCAGGGGCTGGACATACACCATGTACCCCAAATATCATGAAGTGTTCCCATACATGGTGTAAACAATTTCAAAGTAGCCCAAAAGTATAAGAAGATCCAATGACTATAATAATATACAAGATGAAAGAATATCAAACAACATTTTCAAATATGTGGTCCTCTATATTTGGGATGCAAAATATAATGGTTCAAATGGAAAGAATACAACAAAATCAATTCCAACTTAGGAGATATTTTTAAAGAAATAGGGTCTCAAATGAATCAAGGATCCATGTTCCATTGAATTATACAAATATGGCAAATGATGAGATTACATGTGCTGTAGATGTTGTCAAGATTTTCGTGATGAGAGTTCATGTCCTGAATACCAAAAGAGTTTTGAGCAAGGTATTGCTTTAGCTCAGGAGGGTTAAAATGAACCAAATGACTTGAATTTTGAGGATGATGAGCTCTTCATTTGTATGGTTAAAGGAAATACATTTAATGTATCAAGTGAGTGTTGATGCTTGAATATGTCAGGATCAAAACGAAAACCTCATTAGGATATGAATCCTCTTGCATTTTTATAGAGGTGGTACTCCTCTTGGGATAAAAGATATATCAATGATATCTTAGATTAGGAGAATGCTAAGGAAACAAACCCTAGATATTTATTGCTTTAAATTATGAAATTATATGTTTCTTCAATAACATAATCTGATCTTTGTATGCAACAAGAAGTATTTAAACATTTGAAAAGATTGAAGGAGGGATTCGACATCAGAATTTCTTTGTGATCAACATCACATACACAATCTTATTAATCATATATAAATACATCCATGTATTCTTCACGAAAAAATAGGAGAGAATAATTTGATCATCTCAAAGAATTTTGAAAGAGTATTGCTATCAATATCAACAGAGAATTTGATAGGTCAATCCCAAATACCTCATACTTAAGACTCAAAGTTATAAGATACAATCGAAATCAACCCCAAAGAAATTGTTTGTGGATTTTATGCATGAAAAATGTTCTTCATTACAAAATATTTGACAATCATGTATATGTATGTAACTACTCCATGACACTTTAATAAAAATATTTTGAAGAATACAAGAAGAACACTAAAAAACACATCCTTGTGCCCAATTCAAAGACTCAATCATAAAGTTATGAGAAATGGTGTAGAAGAATAGAAAGAGTGGAGAAGATGGAGATCTCTTTTCTTTGATTAGAATCTTGGCTGTGTATTCATGGATGCAATTTTTTCTTCTTCTAATCTGCTTCCCCGCTCCTCTAATAATTCTTATTGTTGGACCATTTGATGAAGCCTTTCTTCTCTTTTTAAGATGATATTTTATAACTACTCGAGTAGTTAAGGTTTCTTTCTCTCTTGAAATTCCCATACACTTTTATTATTGAAACATATTATTTAATTAATGTATCATTTAAGTGTTTATTAATGAATTCACATCATAAACATATGCATATCTAAAATGGGTCCCTTTCCTTTTTTAATAAAATTTATTTTTAAAATTCAATTAATTTTGCTTTTAAAGAGGAGGACTGTGTTTTAATTTTATGGAAGTGACAATAAAACTTTTATCCATGGTAATCACTTCATATGTGATCTTCAACTTCCTATATTTCCAATGATAAAAAAAATTCCCAAATCTGTGGCTCGAATCTCAAGATATGAGCTTGTGAAGTTGGGTTGTCACGCAAGCCCATTAAAAATGAAGCCGACTAATATTTTAATTTATAGTAAAAATATAGAAACCTTTAAGCCTTGAAACCTATACCATCATATTTTACATCTAAATACCTTTACAACAGTATAAATTTTGTGTTATTCCGACACCCGAAGCTCAAGTTATGGCCTCCGCAAGATTAACACTCAGCCACTGTTGATCCAAATTGATGGGCAAATATGGGCCCTTGGATCAATTTTCATCATTCTTTAAAAAAATTTCGAATTTGCTTCATAAATTTTATCCCAGATACATGGGATCTTCCAAATATGTAGTGTATATATTGAAAATTATGATATATACTTGATGAAGAAATGAAAGAACTATGGAAACTTAGGAGTCCGTCCTTTGGAATATTGATGAAGAAAATAATAATTTTAGAACCTCATCACCATCCACCTCACGTCTTTTAAGCACTGAGCCATTTCTGATTCATCCAATAAAATGTCACCACATGTGATCACTTAGTAGGCCAAAAATATGCCAATACGAATCTACCATGTGTATACAATAAGAGTGTGCCATATGTCACTCTTATAAATTTCCATGTGTCATGATTTTATAGCTCAAACAAGTCTCCATGTGATCCAAAGAAAGTTGGACATATGGCATAATTTTAAAGGTAATTAATTAAAATAATACATAAAATTAAAAAGTGAATGGTTAAAATAATGTTAAATAATCTTTAATGGAAAGGGAATAAATATGGGAGGAATGGAGAGTGTAGGAAAGGTGGAAAGGGCAGTGTAGGGGGGAGGGTATAAATGTAGGTGTCTTAAGAGGGGAGGAGGGAAAAATGTAGGGAGTGGAGTGAGGGGGAGTGACGTAGGGTGAGGTAAGGGGAAGGGTAGTTAGGGAGGGGGAGAAATAAGGAGCATACTTTCGAACTTCCGGGGGTGAGGGATGTGAAGGGGTGTTGTATATTTTAACCTTGTACAATATTTATTGCAAACAAATTTTCAATAAAAGAACATAAAATATAAAATGGAAAATACAAACATTACATAGAGATTTTTCTCCTAGAAACCCAAACCGGGAAAACCAGCATATTCTATATTCATTCATTGTGATACATTTTTTATAATACAATATAAACATAGGAGCTGGCAACATCCAAAACCCTAACCCAATGAACTAGATTATTCAACAACCCTAATTCCTTAACTGAAAAATAGAAAACCATTGGCAAAAAACCATGTGCCAAAAAATCACCTAAAATGTGACACATTTCCCGAGGCATATTTTTTTTTTTTTCGGGGGCATTGCCCCTGAACCCCCATAAGGGGGGATTCACCCCCCTCTAACCCCCCTACAAATATAATACCACATACCCAACATTCTCCCACTTTTTGTCTTCTTTGCATATAGGGGGTTACAAGGTTACATAGTCAACAATCCAGGGCAACAATGCCCATGGATCCTCTACACCAAGTGAACTTTTCAGTGCTCACAAAGTTTGTTAATGAGTCTGCAAAATTATTCAAAGTGTCCACCTTCATTAGCGATACTTTCTTTTCTTCAATCATGTCTCTCACAAAGTGATATTGAATATCAATATGCTTTGTCTTTGAATGATAAGTTGAGTTCTTCGCCATAAAAATTGCACTCTAACTGTCACACTCTGTCCTTACAACTTGTTGTACCAACCCAATACCTGAACACAATATTTGTAACCAAACTGCTTCCTTAATTTCATGAGTGGCTACCATGTATTCACCTTCTGTAGTTGAAAGTGACACTACAATCTATCTTTTGCTCATCCAGCTTATTTCTCCTCCAAGC
>JASDQU010501048.1:56502-68526 GCA_032191745.1 Picea mariana | reverse complement strand
AGAACCCTGCTTATCATTCAAAGACAAAGCACATTGATGTTCAATATCACTTTGTGAGAGACATGATTGAAGAAAACAAAGTATCTCTGATGAAGGTGGACACTTTGAAGAATGTTGCAGACTCATTAACAAAATCTATGAGCACTGAGAAGTTCTCTTGGTGTAGAGGATCCATGGGCATTGTTGCCCTGGATTTTTTACTATGTAACCCTGTAACCCCCTGTATGCAAAGAAAACAAGTGGGAGAATGTTGGGTATGTGTTATATTCTTTGCACGAAAACAACAACAAAACAAAATTCTGCCTTGGGAAACGTGACACCTACTTCGAGAAACATGTCATGTATTTAGGTGGTTTTTCGGCACATGGTTTTTGCCGATGGTTTTCTATTTTCGGTTAAGGAATTAGGGTTTTGGACTAATCTAGGTCATTGGGTTAGGGTTTTGGATGCCGTTGGATCCTATATGTATATTGTATTGTAAACAATGTAACACTGTGAATGAATATAGAATATGTTGGTTTTCCCTGTTTGGGTTTCCAGGGGAAGAATCTTTGTGTAACGTTTGTATTTTCCATTGTATCTTTTTTGTTCTTTTCTGAATATCTGTTTGCAGTAGACATTGTACAAGGTTAGGATTTATAGAAGTTTAGGACCATGGATGATCTCAACAACAAAAACAAAGGAGCCATGAGACAGGAGCATTAACAACACATCAACAGTCAATGTAACAACACACATGGAGGGAGCAGATCCTAAGGAGAGAGAAGCGCCCACCTTCTCATTTTGTTTTAAATTTATCATTTAATTTAATAAAGTTTGTAAGGATCGAGGAGGGTAGAACCATTTTATTTGTATAGGATGCATGTAAGTCACCTTTAATGGCTGACAAGTAGATGAATCTAGATCCAATTCGGATGAGCTATAGAATAAATGTAATTTAATGTAAGTAGGTGAGGAAGGCTCAAGAATCCCATCTTTTGTAAAAATCCCAATGTATTGAGATCATAAGGCAAAATAGTAGTAGGAGAAGAGTATGAGGAGAAATCATATCTCAAGGGAGAAGAATCGAGACTTTGTTGCAGTCCAGTCTTGTAAGCACTATAAAAAGAATTCAGATTTAATAGAAAGAGAAGATTTCCCTGCATATGAATCTCTATGTGTGTTCTATGTGAATGAATGTTTGTTTATGAATGTTTTTTGTGCATGTTTATGAATTCCATGAGTATATAAATGTTTCCTTTCCAGGAATAGATAGAATTCCCTATTTGTGTGAATTTCTGAGTGTTCTGGGCTCTCAAGATTGTGAAAGGAGTGCATGTTAGAGTTTTGGAAAAAATCTAAAAATCCAGCGCAAGGAGTGCACTAGAACTCATTCAGGAGTTTTGTGAGGAGAGTGCCAGGTGGGAACACCAGAACCAATCATATGCTCAAAAGAGAAACCAATGCAAGGAGTGCACAGAGTGAGCACAAGGATTGCGCCTACACTCGAAGCAATGTAAAACATTAAGGGAAGGCTAGTGAAAGGAGTGCACACAAAAGTTACTGAGAACTCTGAGAAGCTAGCGCAAGGAGTGCACAAGAACTAAATCATAAGTTCTGTGAAGAGAGTGTCAGGTGGGTGTGTCGAGAGTTATAAGCTCAAGAGGAATAGTGAAAGTATGCATGAAGTAAGCACAAGGAGTGCGCAAGAAAGTCTGTAAATTCCAAGACTTAGGAGGCAAGTGCAAGGAGTGCACGAAGCCAATATTTTGTTTAAGTGTCAGTAAATCTCAGGAGAAAGAGAGGGAGTGCCAAGAGGGAACAAGAAGTCATTTGAAGGAACAACAGGCCAAGCCACTTTTGAAGTTGAAGAAATCCAAGATCAGGAGAGATAGTGCAAATGTGTTCCAGAGAACAGTCTAAGTTCTAGACTATAGGAGAATCGCAAGGTGTGCACCCACACTTCAGTTGAAGTGTTGAACAAGCTCAAGAGGTGTAGTGGTTCAAGAAAGAAATCAAAGGCCAAGGAGTCGACCTTGAAGTTGAGAAATCAAAAGTCAATCCTTTGAAATATTGAGAAATCCTTCATTGGAAGGAAGCAGAGCCACAAAGGAGAGAAACCATAATAGCCATTGATTTGGGCTGAAAGATTAGATCTGGACCGTTGGATCAAATGTAGACGAGAGGAGAGTGCACGATAGAGGAGATCAGATCCCAGCAGTTGGATCTGAGCTTTGGAGAATTGGAGTCGTCGATCAAGGTTCTTGAGTCGTAAGTATTGGCCAAAGGAGAGTGGATCTTAGTCATAGATCGCATTGTGCAATGTGAGCCATAGATCTCAAAGTTTGGAGATTCAACACTTCAAGATATTTTTTTCCTTGTGTTTCCAAGAGGAGAAATCCCCAAAGACTGGAGTCCCGAAATAGATCTCAGTCATAGATCACAAAGTGAAGAAGGGGTCATTGATTGATAAATCCATTTGGCACTTCGACTATCTGGAATATTTCAGAGGTAGCCATTGGAAAGTCCCGAATTCCGGAGTGAATCCCAACCGTTGGTTGTTGGGTATACGTGTCCTTCAATTTTAAAGTATTTGAAATTTGGCTCTCTGGAGGATTGTGGGTGAAATTTGTTTTGGTGTGGAAAGTCCTGAAGCCTGGAGTAGATCCTAACCATTCATCGTCGGGTAAACATGGACTGTAGATCTATTCCCTTCTCCAATTTGGCATTCGACAGTTCAAGATTTTGGTGGTGATTAGTAGCAATATGTCCTAAATCTTGAAGCCCGAAGCTGAGAGTTAATCACAGTTGTTGGTTGTTGGAGTAGTGTGATCCGTTGATTTCAATTTGACGTCGACTATATGGGAAACTTCCAAATCCCAGAGTTCTAGAGTCTTTTATTTGATCTCAATCATAGATCAAGGGGTGAAGACTGGATCATTGATCCCTGAACTCTTTGGGAGTTCACCAGTTCGGTAGTCTGGGAGATTTGCGTGTTGGAGTCATGGAAACTCTTGAAGCTCGGAGTCCCGAAGTAAATCTCCACCATAAATCATGCATGAGGGAAGATAATCCTCGCCAATCATCATATCTGGACATAAACATTTGGAGAGAGGAAGGATAAGGAGATGACCTACACCTGCCGATCAAAGTAACTTTATGACCGAATTTGACTGGTAACCACTCTAGAGATTGGAGTGTTGGATTGGTGAATATTCATGGAGCGTCGAAGTCTCGGAGCTCTGAATAGAACCTTTCAATTAATCACTTGGTTCTAGCTCAAGGTCATATGATATTTTCTCCAGGGAAAAGGGGCTAGCACCTAAAGTTTGATTTCAAGGAGAAAGGGGCTAAGAGAAAGAACCTGCAGGTTTTTGTGTGGACCTGCATAAGGAAATTAAAGGTCATGTGCACATTGGAGGGGATCCAACAAGGATCCGAGAGATAATTCATCTCCTCAGAAGAAGATCCTAGACCGAAAGGTCGTGCAAGCCCCCTAGGAGGGATGGGGTTTTGCATCAAGTGGTATCAGAGCCTGAGTGATTTTTTTGTCTGATACCACCATATGATATTAGAGCACAGAAAAAACTTTTGTTTGATACCACCATATGGTATTAGATCTTGCGATATTTTTTTATGATACCATCGAGTGGTATCAGAGCTGATTTTTGTTTGCAGACAACAGTAAAAGGAGGAGAAGACAAAGTAATCATGCTCTGTGTGAAGAAATGTTTGCAAGTGTGCATCAGACATAAGATAGCCAAGTGGGTTGAAGAAAAGGACCAATTGCATTCTTGGAGCGGAGGAGAGCCTGTGAAGATCTTGAGGTGAGTAGTTGGAGTACAACAGCCAAAGAGCAAGGAGTTCTCAAGAGAATGAGTGAGTGGAATGTGTGCGCCTACACTCAACAGGAGTGTAAGAGCTCAGAGAAGGTTCCAATAGGTGAACTAGAGGCTAAAGGAGGAGAGCTTAGCAGAGGCTAACTGTAGCTCACAATGAGCAAGTGGAAGCTCACAGACTTTTCAGGAGGGAATAGAATAGAAGAAAATGGCTACTGAAGGCCATAGACAAGGTCCAAGAGGAGACCACAAGAGGATGAGCAGAGAGGAGATGGATAAAGAGATTAAGGAGACCAGAGAGGATTTCGACATATTGATGTTGAAATGGTAGAAAATGAAACAAGGAGAGAAAGAGAGTTGGAGGTATGAGTGGTCCATGAAGAAGAAGGTGAATTGGCCTATATTCCAACAATTGATTGTTAGGAGGAAAAAGAAAATACTAAGGAGGTGGCTAAGGCAAGTGGAAAACCTCAGGAACATAGAGTAGAAAACGGTTTACATATGTGAACCAGAAGATGGAGAAAACCTCGATGGTGAAGAGAGGTCAGATGAAAATCTCATATATTTCCAGGAGGGTGATGAGAAGAGATTAGTTTAAGATATCAAAGACTGCCAGGAGGGAATAAAGGAAAAGTTTGATTTTTAAGTGGGCAAGGAGGAGATGAGACTGTCTAAGAGTCTCAAGAACTCAAGGGAGAGTTATTATCAACGGGAGAGAATAAGGAAGAAGAAGATCATCATCATTGTAGTTTGATGATAGGAGGGATCAACATATTTATTGGAGTGAGCTTTGTAGGGGATCATGTTTATGAGGAAATGGTGCAAGAGACACTAGAAGAAGAATTGGTCCATGGAGATGGCCAAAGGAGAGGAAAATAAGAATAAGGAAAGCCAACATAGACTATCATGGAGGATGAGAAGGAGAAAACACTTAAATATTCCCAAGAGATGAAAGAAGGGGAGGCCCACATAGTTGTGAGTCAAAGGAATTTTCAAGAGGAGCATTCTAATGCCATAATCACTTAGTGGGAGACAAAGTTGAAGCTACTGGAGGATTGGTTAGACAATCTAGAGATAGAGGAATTTTTCCAGAAGGAGACAGTCATGTAGAGTTGAGAAGAATTCCAACATGAGGAGTATCTAGATGAAGTTGGACTTATGCTAGCCCAAGGAGATGACAGAGGAACAGAGGAAATGGTAGAAAGAAAACTGTCAGAGGAGATGGT
The DNA here is from genome assembly GCA_032191745.1 of Picea mariana. Classification (NCBI taxonomy): domain Eukaryota; kingdom Viridiplantae; phylum Streptophyta; class Pinopsida; order Pinales; family Pinaceae; genus Picea; species Picea mariana. The sequence goes on along the minus strand of JASDQU010501048.1, from coordinate 63,482 downwards.
TGAGCAACATCTCAGTAATATTTCTACAGAATTAGAGTCTGCAGTGGAGCGGTAAGCCAATGCCATAGGAAATGAAGTTATCATGGGAGATCATGATGATATACCCTTTGATCTGTGTGAATAATTGGAAGCCCAGGGAGAAGGAGCAATAACCTAGAGGAGGCTCATCCAACATGAAAATTTGGAGATTGATGCAGAAGAGGATATGCAACAGAGTAGACTTCAGCAGAGGAGCCAACCCATAAACAAGTTGGACAAGGAGATTGAGAAGATAAGGAGACTAATGTTGAAGTCAACAAAGGAGACATTCAACAACATGTGGAGGCTGATAAGAGGAGATTGCAGTGGAAAAATAAAGGGGGCAGTGCAACATAAAGTTTGGAAACCAGGAAGAGAGCCTGCAACAACAACAGGACAACACCAACAACATGGAAGAGGATAAGTTGGACAACTCCAAAGTGAAGTTTGGGACCCTGGAGGATCTCAACAACAACAACATGGAAGCCATGAGAAAGATCTCATGATTTTTTCTACAGAGGAGTATGATGCAGGAGCATCAACAACACGTCAACCACCAGCTCAACAACACACATGGAGGGAGAAAATCTCGAGGAGAGAGAAGAACCAATCGTCTCATTTTGTTTTAAATTTATCATTTAATGTAATAAAGTTTGTAAGGATCGAGAAGGGTAGAACCATTGTATTTGTATAGGATGCATGTAAGTCGCCTTTAATGGCTGGCAAGTAGATGGATCTAGATCCAATTCGAATGAGTTGTAGATTAAATATAATTTAATGTAAGTAGGTGAGGAAGGCTCGAGAAGCCCCTCTTTTGTAAAAATCCCAATGTATTGAGATCATAAGGAAAAATAGTAGTAGGAGAAGAGTATGAGAAGAAAATAGCTCTCAAGGGAGAAGAGCCGAGACTCTATTGCAGGCTAGTATTGTAAGCACTATAAAAAGCATTCAGATTTAATAGAAAGAGCAGTTTTCCCTGCATATGAATCTCTATCTGTGTTCTATGTGAATGAATGTTTGTTTTGCATGTTTATGAATTCCATGAGTATATAAATGTTTCATTTGCAGGAATAGATAGAATTCCCTATCTGAGTGAATTTCTGAGTGTTCTGGTCTCTCAAGGTTGTGCAAGGAGTGCATGTTAGATTTTTGAAAAATCTCTAAAATTCTAGCGCAAGGAATGCGCTAGAACTCATTCAGGAGTTATGTGAGGAGCGTGATAGGTGGGAAAACCAAAACCAGTCATAAGCTCAAAAGGGAAACCAATGCAAGGAGTGCACAGAGCAAGCGCAAGGAGTGTGCCTACACTCAGAGAAGTGTAAAAGATCAAGGGAATGCTAGTGAAATGAGTGCACACCATAGTTATTGAGAACTCTAAGAAGTCAGTGCAAGGAGTGCGCAAGAACTTAGTCAGAATTTATGTGAAGAGAGTTTCATGTGGGTGTGTTGGGAGTTATAAGATGAAGAGGAATAGTGCAAGTATGCACAGAGTAAGCACAAGGAGTGCACATGAGAGTCTGTAAAGTCCAAGACTTGGGAGGCAAGTGAAAGTAGTGCACAAAGACAATATTTTTTTTAAGTGTTGATAAAGCTCAGATGAATAAGAGGGAGTGCCAGGAGGGCACAAGGAGTCATCTAAAGGAACAAAGGGCCAAGCCCCTTTTGAAGTTGAAGAATTCCAAGATCATGAGAGATAGTGCAAGTGTTGATCCAGGTGGATATCGGTGGCCACCCACCTTTTCCAACTATCTCAAAACATTTTTTTGGCAATTTTCATAATTTACTATTTTTAGTTGTTTTTAACTTCTGGGGCCATTTTGAGGGCCTAAATGAAAGTTTTTCAGGACAGAGCTTCTCAACAATAGATAAAGGCTCTGATTGATCCCCCAAAATGAATCTCCTCGACGATAACTTTCCATTGAGCTATCATGTGCCCAAAACAAAGATCATATGCCAAAGTTACGCCCCTGGGAAGTTGATACACCAAACTACCCAAAACGGGGTCCACAAAATTGTTGGATTTTCATCTTTCGGGGTTAGAGTTTTGGATTTTCTTTATGATAAAAAGGCCTTTGGAGCCTCATTGTAAAATCATCTTATCATGGATACAAGTAGTCATCACATCTCTTCTCAAAGATAAGATGCACCATTCTAGTGAGTCTTTCACTCTGTATTTTACAATCTTTGTACATTTTCGCTCATTAATAGAAAATTGTGTATTATTATATATCTATGTTTATGGTTGCATCTCTGATACATTTTTGTTATAATATTGGATATCCGATATATCTCTATACATTTATTTATTATATCTCCACTCTCATTTCGTGCCGAAAATAATATGGATCAAGTGTGTTCTAGAGAATAGTCTAAGTTCTAGACTGTACGGGAATCACAAGGTGTGCATCCACACTTCGGTTGAAGTGTTGAACAAGCTCAGGAGGTGTAGTAGTTTGAGAAAGCAAGAAGAGGCCAAGGACTTGACCCTGTAGTGGAGAGATCAAAGGTCGAGCCTTTGAAAGATTGAGAAATCCTTCATTGGAGGGAAGCGAAGCCACAGAGGAGAGAAACCACAACATCTGTTGATTTGGGATGCAATATTAGATCTAGTTCGTTGGATCAAACCCAGACGAGAGGAGAGTGCATGACATAGGATATCAAATCTCAGTCGTTGGATCTGAGCATAGGAGAACGAGAGTTGTCGATCGAGGTTCTCGGGTTGTAAATCTTGGCCAAAGTAGAGTGGATCTCAACTATAGATCCCATTGTGCAATGTGAGTGGTAGATATCACAATTTAGAGATTCAACACTCCAAGAGATTTTGTTCCTTGTGTTTCCAAGAGGAGAAATCCCTGAAGCATGGAGTCTCGAAATAGATCTCAGTCGTAGATCACAAAGTGAAGTGGGGGCCGTTGATTGGTAAAGCCCTTCGACACTTCAACTATCTAGAAGATTTAGAAGGTAGCCTTTGGAAATTCCTGAATTCCCTAATTCTGGAGTGAATCCTGACCGTTGGTTGTTGGGTACACGTGTCCATCGATTTCCAAGTATTTGTAAATTAGGCTCTTCAGAGGATTGCGGGTGAAAGTTGTTTTGGTGCGGAAAGTTCCAAAGCTCTGAAGCCTAGAGTAGATCATGATCGTTCATCATCAGGTAAACATGGACCGTAGATCTCCTCCCTTCACCAATTCATTCTTTGACAATTCGAGAGTTTGGTGGTGATCAACAACAAGAAGTCCCGAAGCGCAAAGCCCAGAGTTAATCACATCTGTTGGTTGTTGGAGGAGTATGAGTCATCGATTTCAACTCGATGTTCAACTATCCAAGAGGTAGCACATGTTGGAGTCGGGAAACTTCTAAATCCTAGAGTCCCAGATTTTATCTTAGTCGTAGATCAAGGGGTGAAGCGTGGACCGTTGATCTTTGAACTCTTTGGGAGTTCGCAAGTTCAACGGTCCAGGGGATTTGCGTGTTGGAGTCGTGGAAACTATCAAAGTAAATATCCACCATAAATCATGGAGGAGGGAAGAGAATCCCCGCCAACCGTCATATCTGGCTGTAAAAGTTTGGAGAGCAGAAGGATAAGGAGAATACCTACACCCGTCAATCAAAGTCACTTTATGACCGAATTCGGTTGGTAACCATTCTGGGTGATTAGATTGTTGCATTGGTTAATGTTCACAGAGTGTCGAAGTCCTGGAGCTCCAAATAACACCTTCTAGTTAAGCACTTGGTTCTATCCTGAGGTCATATGATATTTGCACTAGGGAAAAGGGGCTAACACCTGAATTTTTATTTCGAGGATAAAGGGGCTAAGAGAAAGAGACCGTGGGTTTTTGTGTGGACCTGCATAAGAAAATTAATGGGAATGTGTACATTGGAGGGGATCCAACAGGGATCCGAGAGATAATTCATCTCCTCAAATGAAAATCCTATACCGGGAGGTCGTGGGAGCCCCCTAGGAAAGGTGGGGGTTTGCATCAAATATATTAACATGGAGAAGGGAGAGGAGAATTTTATTTGTAAAACCAATCATATGTTAAGATGAGTGAAGGTACATGCAAAGACCTCAAGTAGATAAATAGTCATTAAGTAATCCTCAATTTGACTAGATAGATGCCTTGTTAAAATTAAAAAAATATCGTAGATGAATAAAGGTTCATTTACAAGAAATCCAAGATTTAGTGGATAGGTGCCTTGTTAAAGAGTTCAAGGGGTTAGTTCAATAAGTTGTTGTCAATGCTGTTAGATATTTGGCTAATTCTTATTCTAATATTCTTTGGGGATGCACACTAATATACTTGGTGATGCAAAATAATCTACATGAATGAATTTACTAGAAATGTCATCCGCTAATGTTAGAAAACATCCCTTGAATTGGAAAAAAAAATGTGTTGTTAAAACTGGAAAAAAAAATGCTTTAACTTTGAAGACCATAATCATGTTATCAAGTATCAATACCTTGATAAAAGTGCTACTTGTGAATTGAGTAAAGTCTTAAAAGCACATTATCACATATTTTTCCTCTTGAATTGGAAGAGGTCGCTACAACTATTCTCTAATACATTTCATAGTAATCCTAGCTTGAATTGGAAAAGGGGCTACAATTATTTTCTAACACATTTTATAGTGTTTCTAGCTTGAATTGGAAGAAGAGGCTACACCTATTCTCTAATGCATTTATAGTAGCATAATCATATTCAATGATTTTATGGATCCACTTCAAGTGCACACTACTCAAGTGATTCAAACCACTATGAAGGCCCATGGTTAAGTGGTTTAGAACACCTACTCCAAGAACTACAAGTTTCTCCTTTTATGAATGAGAACCACCCTAAACAAAAAGATACATCAAATGCTCGATTGTTATGACCTTGGAGATGGACACATTAGGGAGAAATGTAGCCTTTCTATTAGCATAAATTTTTTTCCACATTGATATAGTATAACACATAATTACCTATGCTTTTCCCTCACCAATTTTAGTTGGATTTTTTGGCCATCCCTGGACACCAAGAGTAAGTAAGAAAAGGTTTTATTTGTTGGGATTCTTCAAGAATGCATCATTCCTTTGTGAGAACTTATCTGCAAATCCAATTTAGTTAGAGAAAATAATATAAAGTGTTTTTTCCATGAAATGGGCAATCATAAGCATAAACTCCACATGGACATGAATTCCAATTCACAGAGAATTAGTTCTCACTACTCATGAAACTCTGCCATCCATAGTTTTTGAAAATATCTCAGACATATTTTTTACTAGATTAAGCATTTTAACATATTCACAACATTACAAAAGAAAAATTTCTCTATGAAGATACTTCACTATTTTGGATCACATTACTATTACATTGATAAACTTCTTCGCATATGGGTTAGTGTAGAGTCTAAATTCTATTAGCTTCACATTCATGGTTTGTGATCAAATGAAGCTTTTCTCTAGTCCTTAGATGAAAAAGATTTCTACCACTACATTTTGGAAAGATTTCGTAAGAAATTTGGTATTCTAGTTTTGATAATTGAGCATTAATTGAACCAACATTGGAAAGGAAACATACATGATCTTCATAGGATAACAAATATTGCAAGACTAAATTTTCTCCAAAAGGACATGGATACAAAGTCTTCCAGTGATTTCTTTAAGCTCAAGCATATTCATATGGAGAGAAAGCATTAAAGTGTAGGATTCTCAAATAATTCAAAGAGCCTTAAGGGCATTCAAAGGAAAATGGAGAAGGATGAGGACATGCCCATTATCATGTTCAGGTCTAAATATGAACTTTGGATAGATTATGCATTGTTTCTATTAATGTTGGAGGGACCCAATTGAAAAAGTGAAATAAATTAAGCATGAGAATATTGGTTGTCTCTATCAATGTTTGAGGAACCCAATTGGAAAAGGGAAATAACTTAAGCATGTCAGTATCACTTGATAACTTGAAAATTGTATGATTAGGAATGATTGAAGGGAAATTGGAAGTATATAGATCTAATCATAGACATAGAAGGAATTTTTGTGAGTGTGGCACTCTTGCACTACAAAAGGAAAATTTAGTTGGCAAGGCAAGCATATTCAATGCATATTAGGGTGGACCTATAAATGAGGATCATTCTATTAGAGTTGATCTCAAAATGAGGATTGGTGTCAAGAGAAAATTCTCATTGAAAATTAAGTGGGAAACACAAGCATGCTCAATGTTAGAGTTGACCTGAGAGAATGTAATGATCCCAAGCCAAATTCTTTCTTGGAATCACTAACTACTACTAATTTGTTGAGTTATTAAGTGCATACAAGATTCATAAACACATGGAGATCACAATATATTCAAGATGTAGAAGCACAAGCAAAGATCTGACCTTTTTATTATGGGCAATGTAAGATCAATAAAATAGATGGCCAATCTAGCATAAACCTCAGATGGTCGTACACACAATAGATATGAGTTGCTACAAAATGCTCCCGACAATACAAAATAAGCCTCCAAAGACTGGATATACAATGAAGACTAAATCAAGCAGATCTGAGCCACGTCCTGCTAGAATGTTGAAGCCCTGAATAATTCTGCCCTGCTACCAAAAGTGTCCAATAATCCCGAGAAATATTCCAAATGATATATCGAGAAACTATAAGGAAAACCCAGATGTCCAAATTCCCAAATCCACTCTCGAACTCGTAGATCTAAATTCTCCACTAAATGGTGTGCCCCACTAGATGACTGAAACCCTAGCTGGTTCGGCCCTGATGAAGGAGGCCTCCAAATGCTCTAAAACTCTCCAAGAATATAGATCGGGCTATGAGAATCCTGTGGGAGAATTTTTGGGCTCAGATCTCAAGCAGATCTCCCTAGATCTGAGTTTTACTGAATCACAGGACGTCCCCTATGGCTCCACGACATCCCAATTTGCAGACAAATATAGAATGATGATAACCCTCTAGAAAATCCCTCAAACTGATGGTCCTT
>JASDQU010501047.1:39707-50417 GCA_032191745.1 Picea mariana | reverse complement strand
GACAACTCATTGTTTGGGCGTTCTTTTTCTATCTTTGTGCATGCAAGCTTCTTTTATGCTCTTGACTATTATTCCTCTTGATTTTTCGCATCTACTTTCTTTTGCATGCCTAACTTCTTTTGTGTGCACACTCATTCTTTGATATACATGTCCAACGCCCATGAATCCCCCACTCAAATCCAAGGGGGTTTTCACCAAAATTAAAGTGTGATGTGTGCCCACGATGATTTCCACATGCCCAATACCTAGGGCACATGAGAATGCCCGGTTGAAGCTACAAAAATCAACAAGACATTCTTGGTTAGTGAACATTGGTAGACTTGAACCAAAATACCTTTGAAGAAAACACATTTATTTCAAAGATTGCAATGTCACACAATTAGCAAAATAAATATTATCTTTAAAGCATCCTCTTTAGATTTGAAAATATATGGTTTAACATCCTAAAATGTTTGAATAAGGAGTGTTAAAATGGTGGAGTGAATTTACGATGGTAGAATATTTAAAATTCTTATAATGGTAACAAACTTTAATTTCTCAAAACAAGAATCAAAGAATGCAACACAAATACCTTTGGAATATATTTTCTATTACATATATTTTTAAATTAGAAATTTGAAAGGTCGACAGAAAATAAATCACAGGGATTGATTAACAAATTAAAAATAATAAAAGAAAATCTTTGTGATAAATGGATCATATCTATAGAAGGGAACATACTAGTTAAATCATTCTAGAGTGATTGGTTTTGAGGGGGGTCCTTCTGTATGGAGACACAACTTCGAAAATTTGTGGTAGCTAGGAGGAGACACCTAAAATACAACCATGTTAATGGTTGGTGTGGCTTCGTCCGGGTGCGATCCCTGAGTGATTTTTATGACTTAGATGCCCTTTAGTCATGGTTTTTTAGACCACAAACTAATCCCACAAGTCGCAGATACATTAGCAAACAAAAAAAAAACTTTCTAGAGACAAAAATATATAAATCAATGGTGAAAAAAGGAAGACAAGAATATTCTATTTTTTCATGAAATAACCTAAAAACGAAGAGCAATATATATGATATTCAAAATTGTCAAAATTAACTCCATCATTGATGGGTAAGGACAATTTTTTTTAGAAGCATAGGATTATTTTAGTTATTTTACCCTTTGACTCCCTAAATACTCATAGGGAGATGTACCAAGAAATCCCCCTTTTTCTTTATCCCCTCTATTTTTTCTAAATAAACCAACATGAATCTCTTAGCCTTTATTTTAGAACATGAACTAGTTGATGTGTCTCTAGGAAAAACAAATCCCTTGGGCTAGATGGATTCTCCAAATATTTATGTTAGAAATAGTGAGATTATTAAGGATGATATATTTGAAAAAGTGTAAAATTTTTAAGGATGAACTATTATTATTTTTTGAGACTTAAAAATATGACAAGATTCTCCAAATTCTTGTGAATTAATGTTATGTTGAATGGATCTATTTGAGAGGATATCATATTTTCATTTTGAAATAACCACACATGCATTATGTTTTTCTTTCAATTTATTTTGGTTTTCTCTTTGTATAAGGATCTATTACAAGTTTGTACATTTTTTTCCTCGTATATTTTATTGGAAATAAATTAACAACAAATAGTATGCACAAGCATAAAGAAATTAACTAACAACACCTCATTGTTTGAAAGTAGGCCAATATACCCTCCTCCACTAGATTTGAATCTAATTTCATAGATATACAAAACGTGTTCTAATGAGATTGTCACAAAATAAAAAGGCATGTGGAATACACTATGAAGAAACAAAAGATGGAGTTCTCTTTCATAGTTTATTGCAAGAATTTCAATTAATTGTTTCTTATTTCTTCCTCCCATGGTCATAATATTGTCTTGAAAATTTAACTAATACCATGCCGTTGTCTGAAAGCAGATCAATATACCCTCCTCCCCTATATCCCAATCTTCCATAGATATACATAAGTGTTCTGATGAGATCAATTCAAAAGAAAACTTCATGTGCAATATTAATCATGATGTGTCATACACTACAAAGAAACAAAAGGTTGGGTTCTCATTCATTATGTGTTGCAAGCATTTCAATTAATTGTTTCTTATTTTATATTCATCCCATGGACATAATCTTATCTTGCAAATTTAGCTAATACCATGTCATTGTTTGAAAGTAGGCCAACATAAAATAATTGCCTAGATCTGAGCCTTATATAGATATACATAAGTGTTCTGATAAGATCATTGCAAAATCAAAATCCATGTGTAGCACTGATCAGTGTGAAACATACACTGCAAATAAATAAAAGGTGGGATTTCAATTCATTGTTATGACAAGCCTTTCAATTAATTGTTTCTTATTTCTCCCTCCCATAGACATAATATTGTCTTGTAAATTTAAATAATACCACGCCATTGTCTAAAAGTAGGCCAATATTCCCTCCTCCCATAGATCTTCATTTTCCAAATATATACACAAGAATTCTAATGAGATCGTTGCAAAATAATTTCCATGTTTGGTGCTTATCCTAATCTGGCATGCACTACAATGAAATAAAAGGTGAGGTTATGTTTCTCTGTTTAACAAGTTTTGGATTAATTGTTTCTTAATTATTCCTCCCATGGATGGAATATTATCTTTTTTAATTCAACTAATACCACACAATTATCCTAAAGTAGGCCAATATTACATCCTCCCATATATCATACTCTTATAAATATATACATAAGTGTTCCCATGAGATAGTTGCAAAAGAAATATACATGCGTAGTAATTATCCTGATCCAACTTGCACTACTGTGAAACAAAAGGTGGGGTTCACATTCTTTGTTTATTACAACCCTTTTTTGTTAATTATTTCTTATTTCTTCCTCCTATGGATGGAATATTGTCTTGAAAATTTAATTAGTAGCATGTCATTGTATGAAAGAAGGCCAATATTCCCTCCTCCCACATATCAGATTCTTTTGAAGATGTATGAAAGTGTTCCCATGAGATCATTGGAAAAGAAATATCCATGTGAAATACTTATCCTAGACCGACATGCACTATAGTGGAATAAAAGGTGGGTTTCACATTCTTTATTTATAACATGCCTTTTGGTTAATTGTTTCTCATTTCTTCCTCCTATGGATGGAATCTTATCTTGCAAATTCAACTAATAGAACACCATGGTATAAAAGTAATCCTATGGTTTTGTTTCTTTTTTCTTACCAATTCAAAATTTCCATAATATTATGTCAATACATACATAATGTGATGTAGGTATATATATATAGTTATTCCAATAATGATGATATTTCTAATGGGAGAGGGAAGGAGGATCGATTGTAAGATCAGATAGAGGTGATCTTATCAGGGGAGATTTTGAAGATGTATGGACTATTTCCGTGCTCAAGGCATGTTATGAGAATGAGAGCAAGGATGATATGGAGGTGCTAATGAAATTCAAGCATATTGTCGAGAAGTGGAACCCCAACCCACTTCTTGAGTTGGAAATTGCATTTTTACTTATTGGTCACACATATTGCATTGATCCATCCTCAATACATCGGCTGGGATTGTTTTGCACAGAAAATGTAAAAGTTCCATATAGACGCAAATTTGAGCTAATGGAGTATGTTCATTCATTGTACAAATATGGATATTGGATGATAATGACCATATTTGTGAAGATCATTCAAAGATATGTATTTTCATCAAAATAAATTAGAAGAAAATAAAATCACTAAAACAAAGAAGCATATATCTATATTGATGGAATTCCAATAGTTTTGGGAAATGTTGTGGGGTTCATAAATAGTTCACATGAAGAAACCATGAATAAAAATCTCAATGACATGTTTGAGGAGCATGAAGGAAATTTGATTGTGGTGTGTACAATGAGAACAATAAGTGTAGAGGTGGAATTGTTGATATATTATGTTTTGAATGGAGTATAATTTGACCTTTTTTTAATCATCAATTTATATTGTCCCTTTTTCCCCATGTAACACACTTTACCATTAATGTGTAAACCAATGTTGTTTCATTCCTTATTTATAGAATAATTTTTGCAATCATTTCAGAGTTTATTTTGAAGTGTCTAAGCATCATTCAAGAGTTAACTATAAGGTGTACATGCTTCTAGTGAATGTATTCATCAATCTATAGTGAATGTATTGGATTATTTAAATTATGGTTATTTTATTACCAATAGGGATCCTCTATGGAAATGAATTTTGTTCTTTATAAACTTTGCTCAAAATTAATTACATGGGATCCTTTTCTCGATGCAATTTTGAGTAAAAATTCTATGCTCGATATCCCCAAGTAGGCATGCAAGGATGGTTATGTTTGTTGACCATTCTTGAGTTGTATTATGTCTTCCATGTAAAAAATGCTCAAGAAACAAGCTCCAATTGCAATTGGAACATATTTCCTCACCAATCCATCAAACACAATGTTATGCAAGTCCTTTTATTCCCCTCCATAATGTCAGGAGGAAAACAAATGAAGCAATGTTCTAATATGGAAATGCACAGGAATCCCAAAATATCTACCTTGTACTTAGTGGTGTATTTCTCAAATAATGATATGGATGACAATCCCTAGGAAAATGGAATGGTCTCTTTATCTACCTAGGTAAACATTGAGTACACAACCTAATAGAATAACATAAATATCAACTAAAGTTTGAATTACATTGAAATTTGGAGACTGTAGTCTAAGACCCCACAAAGAAAGGATGAGAGCATGCATTAGCTTACACACTTTATGGGAAAGGTATTAGCTAATGGTAATTGAATATACACACTAGATACACAAGGAGTATATATTTGTCCTTGTAGATATCACCACCCATGTACTCAATAATAACATATTATGGGAATAAAGAAAAGTGGGAACACCAATGATCTGGAAAAAATGGATTAATTTTGAAATACAAGAAAACAAATTTAGCAATCTATCTAGGAAAGGAAACAACGACAAAAATACTGCCATATCCATAGATCTCAAATCTCATAGTACAATGGATGGTCAATAATTCAAATCTATTGTAATTCATCAATTGGTAATGTAGATTGAAATTATGAGTGAACTAACATAACTACAGTTGGGAATACAACATTAAATCATTAATATGAATGTAGGAAGCATATCAAATATAGAGAATATATTCTTAAATTAAACACAAAATTTGACAACAACCACAAAGAAATAACAAAGAAAATCAAGACACATTGGACACTATGTTTACCCTAGAAAACCAATGGGAAAACCAACTTCAAATGGTTTTTGAGTCTTCATTTCAATAATATCAAGTTATAATGTAGTTCATGGCTCTATCACCATTCAAAAATTTACATGACCAATATCTTGTGCATTCTCACCTCTTGGCCAACAAAAATACCTTTGTGAGTAAAATTACAAGAAGATATAAGTAGAAATGGGGATAATGGGAAGGAAAAAATTCCTAACCTTTCATTTTCCATTCCCATCTCTCTTCCCTCCTATTTTTATTTTTATTTTTCATTTAATTATTTTTTCTCTCTTTTCTCTCATTTAATTTTGTAATGCTTACATTGTCTTTTATTATTTCAACTGTAATTGTCAAATTACCTTTGTGTAGTGATATTTACAATCCATTCATCTTGTTTGGATCCATTTCAAATCACACCTCCCCATTGAGAGGATTTTTGGTCTCCAAAATCTTTGAATGAAACCAAGATCTGGATCAATGTGCCTCTTGTATTCTTCTTTAGAACATGGCTCTCAATTCTATCTCTCAGCTACAACTATGAATTTGGCTCTAAATATAGCTCGTGGATCTGACCACTTGCTCTAGTTCTAGTTATGGCTATGGATTTGGTTTTTGGATTGCTTGTTCCTGAAATATATAAGTCTTCTCATCAATTCTTTGCTCTCGTCAATCTGAAGATTTAAAATCTTCAATCAAAATTCATTCACATATTCAATGTGAAAGTCCATTTCATTCATATACTTGGAGATGGTTCATCTTGGAAGCCAATGGAAACCAAGTCAAATTTTGGCATTTTCTTGTTCATTATTGAATTTATGCAACACACATTCAATAATGAGATCCCAAAAAGATATGATATCATGCGAAAAGTGTGATATGTCCTCTTCTTCTAGGATCGATTTCTTATAACATGGAAACATATTCCTATTGCTTCCACATGCTTACGAGCACTCTGTCTCTGCAACACTATCATTTGGATGAAAACATTTTTATGAAATCATAATGCATTCTTCTATACAAAACAATTTCCAATTATTCCAAATCTATGGATGTAGGTAACATTAATGCCTATAGCCTTGAGGATGAGGGAATGCCTCAAGATATGGATAGTTCAAGGAGTGGCTTGCAGACAACTTGGAGGAACTATTGTAGTCAATGGTTTACTCAATGCAATTGTAATCCATAAATTATTCATCATTTTGTCTTCTTCGGTAGCTATCAGATAGTTCCAACAAACTCCAAGGTCACTAGCCATCATGCTTAAATCTCCAACACATCTCCAACAAGGGAATTTTATGTTGGAATATTGAAGAAAAAAATTGGTTTGGGGCTACCTTTAATGTTGACGTCAACCTATTGTTGAAATTTTTTGTCATTGATGTCAAACAAGGGGGAATACCATTAATGTATCTATATGTTGATGGTGTTTTGTGTGTCTCTCTGTGTTGATGAGTTTTTGTGTGAACAATCCAAGTGAATTTGGGTTGCACATATATGAAGAGAAATGGAAAATGGAAGATGAATGAGACAACCCTGAGGAAGAGGAATAGAGGGATGAGATCATTGAAGGAACAACAAAACCATGGACCTGGTAAAGAAGAACTCGATGGCCCAGTTAACTCAATCAAATAAATAATGAAATTGATATATCCCACATGCATAGGGAATTTTGTTTTTAATGAGTTTATATTGCAAAAGTTGTATTACATAGTTTGTATGAAAATGATCAAGTTATGGGACCCTACACAAAGAGTTACTTTTTTAGTTGTGGGGCCCATGTATATTGGATTAGAAAGGGTGAAAGTACAACATTAAAGTGTTCTGGTGGGGCCAATATCCCAATGGTCTGGCTTAGTATATCAGATATCAAGAGATAGTAATAATGTGGTGCATAAGTGCAGTGTTAATTTCTTGATGGGATGGTGGTCCCGATGACCCAGTAGACAAAACTTAGAGATTGAGCAAGATTCCATACCATATTGGGAGAAATCAGAGTGCTGGCATAGTGTTGAATTTTTGGAGTCCATCGGGATGATCGCCCGGTATCATGGTTCCACAAGAAAGGTTCCAATATCGCACCAAAAGGAGTTTTTTCACAGTGTTAAATTTTCCAGGGGCTTGGTGTCCTGATGGGCCAGTGGTGATGCCATGTCAGCACCACAAAAACATCCATGCATAAGCCATGTAAAATCCATGAGAGAAACCATGTCATCCAACACACGTAGTAGGCATCGGCATGGAGGTGATGTCAACATCCACGTGTAGTGTCATGTGTCAGGCCATGTACCAATGCCATATCATCAAGAATACATACAGAAGGAGTACACGTGGAGACTATGTCATCTTCAACGTCATATCAGTATATTAGATATCGGATGAATGATCGAATGTGAAGTGCTAAAGTTTCCAGGGGCCCGGTGGCCCGATAGGCCGGTGAGCTTGGTGGTCACGATATCAGGGAAACTAGATCGATAGTTGACATTCGATATGAGATGATCTAATGACTGAGATTTAATTAAGGGCTTGATCCAACGGTTGTAAATTTTAAGGGGTATTGGGTGTAAATTTCAAGGGGCCCAGAGGGTTGGTGACTAGGTGAGCCCGGTGAGCTGGTATACCAGATTAGAGTATCAACGTGGAGTTGAAGGTGTGAGTTTGAAGCCTCAACAGACCAGTAGCTCGATGTACCTAGTGGTTAGCTTTTCATTATCAATGAACAATCAACAGACAATATTAAACCAGGGACCGGATGAGATGGTTGTTGAGTGTTGAAGTTTGTGATGTGTGCGTGAGATTCCAGTGGAACGGTTAACATTTTGATGCAAAGAAAATGGATCGACGGTCAATATTTAATAAATACCTAATCCTGCAGTTGTTGAGCATTAATATTTTATCGAGNGAAGGCACAACAAAAACATGGACCTGGTAAAGGAGAACTCGATGGCCCAGTTAACTCAATCAAATAAATAATGAAATTGATATATCCCACATGCATAGGGAATTTTGTTTTTAATGAGTTTATATTGAAAAAGTTGTATTACATAGTTTGAATGAAAATTATCAAGTTATGGGACCCTACACAAAGAGTTACATTTTTAGTTGTGGGGCCCATGTATATTGGATTAGAAAGGGTGAAAGTCCAACATTAAAGTGTTCTGGTGGGGCCAATATCCCAATGGTCTGGCTTAGTATATCAGATATCAAGAGATAGTAATAATGTGGTGCATAAGTGCAGTGTTAATTTCTTGATGGGATGGTGGTCCCGATGACCCAGTGGAAAAAACTTAGAGATTGAGCAAGATTCCATACCATATTGGGAGAAATCAGAGTGTTGGCATAGTGTTGAAGTTTTGGAGTCCATCGGGATGATCGCCCGGTATCATGGTTCCACAAGAAAGGTTTCAATATCGCACCAAAAGGAGTTTTTTCACAGTGTTAAATTTTCCAGGGGCCTGGTGTCCTGATGGGCCACTGGTGATGCCATGTCAGCACCACAAAAACATCCATGCATAATCCATGTAAAATCCATGAGGGCAACCATGTCATCCAACACACGTAGTAGGCATCTGCATGGAGGTGATGTCAACATCCACGTGTAGTGTCATGTGTCAGGCCATGTACCAATGCCATATCATCAAGAATACATATAGAAGGAGTACACGTGGAGACTATGTCATCTTCAACGTCATATCAGTATATTAGATATCGGATGAATGATTGAATGTGAAGTGCTAAAGTTTCCAAGGGCCCGGTGGCCCGATAGGCCGGTGAGCTTGGTGGTCACGATATCAAGGAAACTAGATCGACAGTTGACATTCGATATGAGATGATCTAATGACTGAGATTTAATTAAGGGCTTGATCCAACGGTTGTAAATTTTAAGGGGTATTGGGTGTAAATTTCAAGGGGCCCATAGGGTTGGTGACTAGGTGAGCCCGGTGAGTTGGTATACCAGATTAGAGTATCAACATGGAGTTGAAGGTGTGAGTTTGAAGCCTGAGCAGACCAGTAGCTCGATGTACCTAGTGGTTAGATTTTCATTATCAATGAACAATCAACGGACAATATTAAACCAGGGACCGGATGAGATGGTTGTTGAGTGTTGAAGTTTGTGATGTGTGCGTGAGATTCCAGTGGAACGGTTAACATTTTGATGCAAAGAAAATGGATCGACGGTCAATATTTAATAAATACCTAATCCTACGGTTGTTGAGCATTAATATTTTATCGAGAAGATAACGTGTGGAATAGGATAAATTCGAGACAAGTTTCAATGGATTTGTTCTTGCATATCGGTTCAAGGAAATTCAAAGGGAGTTGGAGCTGACCCCCATGAGCTCATTTTTTTTGGTATGTAGAAAAATCCTTGAGCATACAGGCTGGTGTATGAATCCTATAAGTAACGATGCCCTGGCTATCTTGAAAATGTGATTGTGAAAGAAAAATGGAATGAAATATTTGAGGCTCGGGGGTACTGGTGAGGGGAGTGAATCCGAAAGGTGAGTTGTTGTGCAACTGGAAGAGAAGTAGAGGCTATAATATTTTTATATCCAAGGAATGAAGGAATAAATAATGTAATATTTTGAGGGAGGCAAGGAGGTGTAAGGTCAAAAGGAACATCTGATGTCATGCAGATTGTGAATTGGTGGAGAGTGTTGTGACAACAAAGAAAAAACAATAGATTTGTGCAAGTAAAGGAATGATTTGTTATTGTTGACAGTTTGAGGAGATTGGTTTCTTCTGTAAGTTGGTTCTTGTAAATATTTCATTTGTATGTTGTTTCCTACATGAATTGTTGATTTGGTGCTCACATAAGGAGATTGGTGTCTCCAACAAGTTGATGTCTGCAAATATTGGAGTAGGGGTTGGTGCTTACATATATTGTTGAGTTGGTGCTCAGCTGAGGAGATTGATGTCTCCTGCATGTTGGTGCCTGCAAATATTGTAATAGTAGGTTGGTGTCTACATGATTTTATAAATATAAGCTTTGTGGTTTTCTCCCATTTGGGTTTCCACGTTAAATCTTTGTGTACTATGATTGTATGCTTGTGTAAATTTATTTTTGTTATCAAAGTAATAAAATAATAAGTATTGTACAGTAAGAAAGTTAAAAACAATCCTATATTGATTCACCCCCCCTCTCAGTATAAGTAAGTGTGCCAACAATTGGTATCAGAGCAAGTTCATTCAGGAACAATCTTACCACTGGAAGGTAGATCCCTACAACACCCATGGAAATACAAAAAGGGTTCTCTACACACAGAGCTCCATTATTTGATGGATAAAATTATTATTTATCGATAATAAGAATGAGAACTTATTTAATGGAACTTGGGTTTGAAATTTGGAGTGTAGTCAAGAATGGTTACACAGCTCTAGAAACTCCACCTGTAGATATTGTTGGAAAGAAGCTCAGTGACAATAATGCTAAGGCCACGAATGGAATTTTGAGTGGTCTAGAAGAATC
>JASDQU010501047.1:27348-39104 GCA_032191745.1 Picea mariana | reverse complement strand
GTTCAATAAACCATCATTATGTAAAAAGTACTTAGATCACTTTCCTCAAGATTTGATCCCAAGGTATATTCTATAGAAGAAACAAAGGACCTAGACAATCTGAAAATGGATGAATTACATGGAATCCTCACTGCATATGAAATGAGGATAGAAAAAGATAGCCAAGAAAAGTCAGCAATAAAGGAAGCAACCTTCAAGGCATAAAAGAAGAAAAATATAGAATAATACAAAACAAGTGATAGTTCAGATAGTGATTCATATGCAGAAGAATCCAACTTTGTCAGGAAAATCAAAAGAGGATCGGGAAAATACAAAGGTAAGCTTCCCTTTAAATGATTTAATTATGGAGAAGTATTACACTTTTCTTCCAAATTTCCTTATGCAAAAGAAATAAATATCAATTAAATAGAAGATTCCATCTTCAAAAATTACAAGAAGAACAAGATTAAAAAGAGAAGAAAGTTCTACAAACGAAACAAAAAATTGTATACCAATGAGGACAACAACTCTTCTAATGGAAATGACAGTGAAACATAAGAGATACTCTTCATGGCCCTAGAAACACAAACTAATGAACCGGAAAATAGAAGCACATATTTAAAAGAAGAAGACAATTATGAAGTTGAAGTAGAAGTGGATCTTGAAGGAGAGCTCATATGTTCTCTAAATGAAATAGAGAGACTGGGGAACAAGAAATGGATAGAAAAGGAGCAGCTGAAAAAGTACAGAAAATAAATACTATGTATAAAATAAATCTCTGATGAAACTGAAAAAAAATTATCATCAACCTAAACAGTCAAGTGGAAGAGGCAAAGAGAATTGAAGAAGTCTTAAGAGAACAACTAAAAGAAAAGGAATATGTTTGAAACAGTCTAGAATCTGAAACAATGTGTTTAAGAGAGAATTTGAAAAGAACAAATACCGATATGAAATTCAAAAAGAGATCTGTAGCTTTAGATGAAATCCTAAATTGTAAAAGATCACCATTTGACAGGACTGGCCTAGGTTAGAGCGAAAAGAAGGAAATTGATAAAGAAGACTCAACCTCTTGAAAATAGTTGAGCTATGTTTATTTACTCAAAAAAAAGACAACAAGAAACAAGAAAAAAATGTTCCACGGGAGACAAATCTTCCTCACAAGGACAGAATCAGGAAGACTCTCCCATCAATATGGAATCACACAATTAGGTACCAAAGTTCCTTTTTTGACTATTGTTATTCTTGCAATGGTTTTGATCATAAAGCAATAGATTGTAGAATAAATGAAAAAAGAAGCTACATGAGGGACAACAACAGATATACCTATGGATTCTTAAGGATAATTTACAACTCATTTTTCCCATTGAACTATAACATTATATGTTATAGCTACAATAATTATGGGCATATAACAAAATTCTACAGAAGTGATTTTAGAAAAAATCAGAAAGAGGGAGCCCCAACAATCATGGAAAGAAATCAAGAACAAATGGAACAAAAGAAAGAAAAACCCTTGTTCATACAAGTTTCACTGTGTGCAAAAAATAATAGGGATAGTTGGTACATTGATAGTGGGTTCTCTAGTCACATGACAATAGATAGAACAAAGTTTATCACCCGGAAAAAGAATGAAGGCAATATTACCTTTGGAGACAATGACACTTCAAAGATAGTTGTAAAGGGCACTCTTATTCTTGAAAATAGAAAGGATAAGGTAGAAAAGGTTTTTTGTGTTGAAGACTTGAAGCATAATCTTGTTAGTGTAATCTAGATGTGTGACCAAGGACACACTCTTACTTTTGACTCCCAAGAGTGTGAGATCATAAAGGAAAATGAAGGAAAGTTGGTTTCAAAAGAAATCAGAACCCCAAACAATGTATACATATGAAAGTTGGTTGTGGCATAAAATAATGGGTCATATGAACTTTGACAACCTGGTAAAAATCAACACCAAACAAGTGGTAAGAGATATTCCAAAGATCAAAAAACCATCAAACACTATTTGTAAGAAGTTTCGGCATGGAAAAATATCAAGGATGAGATTCAAGACAAATGAATATACAACGTCCAAACCATTTGATCTTGTGCATACAGGTCTATGTGGACCAACAAGAACAAAAAATTTGCAACCATAAAATTATTTTGTTCTACTCATTGATGATTATACAAGAATGATTTGGGTTCCCTTTCTCTAAAACAAATATGAGGCATTTGGAAAGTTCAAACCATTCAAAACTTTAGTTGAGAATGATAATGATATGAAAATAAAATGTTTAAGTTCAGATAATGGAGGTGAGTTCACATCCAATGAATTTGAATAATTATTTGAAACTCGTGGAATAAAAGACAGTGTGCAGTTGCAAGAAATCCTCAGCAAAATGGAGTAGTTTAAAGGAAAAATAGACATGTACAAGAGCTATCTAGGACAATGTTGAAAAAAGAAAAATTATCATATAGATTTTGGAGAGAAGTAGTTTACACTATTGTGTACATTCTATATAGAGGGAAAATCAGATTCAACAATGATAAGTCACCCTATGAATTATGGAAAGGAAGACAAACATCGTTYAAACATTCTAGAATATTTGGAATCAAGTGTTACATCAAAAGGGATGAAGAGGATCTAGGAAAGTTTGAATCAAGAGATGATGAAGGAATTTTCCTTGGTTATTCATTAGGAAGAGAAGCCTATATACGTTACAACAAAATACTACAAAATATTGTTGAAATTATAAATGTCAAAATAGATGAAGCAAGACCTCATAAGAACAAAATGCCAATAAAAGAAATAGAGTACAGTGAAGAAGAAGAAGAAGAATAAAATGAAGAAGAGGAAGAGGAAACAGAACTTCAAGATACACAAACCCCATCAATGTTTGTCCAGAAGAATCATCCATAAGACTTAATTCTTGGTGATAAAATTGTTGGAACAAAAACCAGGAGAAAATTGGTAAGCACCTATGAATAGGTAAATCTCTCCTTGTTGTCTAAAATAGAGCCTAAATGTTTTTAAGATGCCAGTATTGATCAAAATTGGGTCAATGCTATGGAAGAACTGCTAAATCAAATTGAGAAAAAATAGACATGGGAACTTGTCCCAAGACCTAAAAACAAAAATGTGATTSGTACAAAGTGGGTATTCATAAATAAGTTAAATGAAGATGGAAAAGTAGTAAGAAATAAAGCAAGACTGGTCTGTAAAGGGTATGCTCAAGTGGATGGTATTGGCTTTGAAGAAACCTATTCTCKTGTTGCAAGATTAGAATCCATTAGAATGTTCTTGGCATTTGCAAGTTTTAATAATTTTAAAGTGTATCATATGGATGACAAATCAACATTCTTGAATGGGGATTTGGAGGAAGAAGTGTGCATTGAAAATCCTGAAGGATTCTTATTATCAGAAAATGAAGATTATGTTTGCAGATTGAAGAAAGTGCTTTATGGATTAAATCAAGCTCCTGTCACATGGTATTTGAGACTCGATAAGTACTTACAAGAGAAAGGTTTCAAAAGAGGAACAAAAAATAACAATCTTTACATAAAAATAGACAATAAAGATAAGTTAATCATTGTGGTTTATGTGGATGATATAATTTTTTGAAGTAATGATGATAGAATGAGACAAAATTTTGCAAAAGAAATGAAAAAATAATTTGAGATGTTCATGCTTGGAGAACTTTCATTCTTCCTAGGGTTGTAGATTTTTCTCAAACCAGCAAAGGAATATTCACTTCTCAGACCAAATATATCAAGGAGATGTTGAAGAAGTTTGAAATGGAATATTGTAAACCTATCAGCACACCCATAGTAATTGGTTGTAAATTGAGAAAAGAGGATTAATGAAAGGAATATAATCAAACTCTATATAGATCAATGATAGGAAACCTATTTTATGTGACAACTTCAAGGCCACATATTATGCAGGAAGTCGGGGTTAGTTGGAAAGTTTCAAGCAACACCAAAGCAAACAAAGGTGTAGGTAGTCAAAATAATATTCAGATATATGAAAGGAACATTGGATTTTGGTTTATGGTATCCCATAGGTAAATAATTTATTCTGACAACTCACACAACTACATATTGGGAAGGCAGTGTGAATGATAGAAAGAGCACCAATGGTAAAGCATTATTTCTGGGAAACAACCTAGTGTCTTGGTTCAACAAGAAGCAATCATCAATTTATTTATCTACAACAGAAGAAGAATACATTGTAGTTATAGCCTATTGTGCACAAGTTATCTAGATGAAACAAATGTTGAAGGACATTAAGGTAAAGTATGATCATTCCATATCAATACTATGTGATAATACTACTACAATAAACATTTCAAAGAATCTAGTTATGCATTCGAAGACAAAGCACATTCCAATCAAATACCATTTTTTAAGAGAGAAAGTCATAGAACAAAATGTGAAGCTAGAATATATTGGTACAAAAGAATAGGTTGTTTATATATTTACAAAACCTCTTTCTAGAGAAACGTTTCAGTATCTCAAACAAAAACTGGGTGTGGTTCCCATGCCAACCAATCACTAAATCACTTCAGGAAAAACACAAGCTCAAGAGGAGTTGCAGAAAGAGAAAAGGTTGATGGTTTCAGAACATAAAATGAAGAGTAAAAATGTAAGGGGGAGAAAATCCCTTTTCCATTGATGTCAAAGGGGGATAGTGAAAAAATAAAGAGGAAGGGGGGAATCTATAGAAACAAAGATATGTAAGCAATCAAATTAGATGAGAGAAAAATTGTGAGATCTATGGTTGTAGTAGAATGGAGGAGTTTCATAATGACTAAGTGTTTCCATCAATGACAAAGATAATGCTTGTTGAAATTTGTGTTGGAATATGGAGAGGGGGAGGGGGGTGAATCAGTATGATCAATTTCAATTACAATATATATAGTCTTCAACTTTATCAACAATATTCACTTATGTTATTAGTATATAATTTCATCATAAACAATATCATTCATCAGTGCATAATAAATAATCACAAATACACAATACACCATAAATTACATGGAAACCCAAATGGAAGAAAACCATGGAATGCTTTCTTATATATATCAATAATACATTCATAGGAAGCACTGAATTCTCAATTCTCTAGCACCAACTAGAAGGAGGAACCAACCCCCTAATTTATAGGCACCAACCTGAAGGAATCTACAACTCTCTGAGTTCTCCGAAACCAACCAGAATGAAGCTACGATCCCCTGATTTACAGTCACGAACCTAAAGGAAGCTCTAAATCCCTAAATTCTCCAGCACCAACTGCAAGGAGGCTAGGACCCCCTGATTTATAGGCTCCAAACTAAAGGAATATACAACTCCCTGAATTCTTTGGCACCAACCGAAAGGAGGTTACAACCCCCTTTCATTGCCTCGTCATCCCGCCCTCAAATATAAATGTAGACTCAAACTGTCACTACCACTGATATTGTCACTACCACTATCACCAATACATCAAATTTTCATTGTCACTCTGTCACATCAACCAATCATTGTCACTCTATCACATCAACCAATCATCCAACCTATCACTGTCCCAGTCACCGTCACTGCCACTATCACTAATATATCATCATCAATCAAATCCACTCACATGGATACCAAAACCATCACCATACCGTGTACATCAACCATGTACTAGAACCTATAACATACCATGTACATCAACCTGTATCAACCATGCATCAACTATGCATCAAACCTGTACCATACCATGTACCAAAATAACAAAGAAGTGCCTCTAGAAATGTACCATATCATCATCAACTAGTGAAACATGACATCACCAAGATGTGTCTCTATATCAACAATAATGTACCATAAAATATGCCAAGTGTAGGTACCATAACATCAATGATCAACCATATGATTCAATTGTATGCCAACACCATGTACCATGTACCAAGAATCTACAATGCACCAAATGATGTGTCTCAACCAAGAAACAAAGAATATTACTTATACATATGCCACCATATACAATAAGATATCATCAATGAAGTGCCTCAAGAATGTTATAACATCATCATATACCAAGATAGCCAAGATACCAAGATACCAATATAGCCAATATGTGATTCTAATCAATGTACCATAACATCACCAAGGTGTACCTCAACATGTACCAACATCACCAAGACATGCCTCAAGCATGTACCACAACATCCAATGCATGTACCTCAAACATGTGCCATATCACTTATGATATTCCTCAAGCATATAACATATAGAAAACCATATGCCAAGTATCCAAGATGTGCCAATGTCTCAACTATATTCCTCAAGTATGCACCATAACAACCAAGATCATATACCAAGTATATGTCTCAAATATATGTCAATATCACAAAGATGTGCCTCTAACAATTAACCAAGGATATGTCTCAAGCATGTATCAATATCCCCAAGACATGAACCTCAACCATGTACCAAAAGAGCCTCCAAGACATGCCTTAATCATGTTCCATAACTACCATGATACAAGCATCAAAACTAAAACATAAAAGACATACCTTTACTCATAAAGAAGATTTGGTGCATATCATCTCAGACCAACATACCAACTTGTTACATATCACCTTCAACAAACCAAATATATCATGTTCTTCATGACCTTTTCTCAGATCCATGACCCGTACACTATCAACCCGTAGATGTCTATGCTTTTCTCCACTATGACTCGTGGATGTCTATGCCCTGCTCCAGTTTGTCCCATGGATAACCTCATAAATCTAGTTTGCATACTTTTCCTTTGCTTCCCTTCGCTAGCTCATACTTCACTACCTCATATATGCTACAAAAGATAAACCAAAAGATCACTTTAAATAGAAATAATCATTCAACTTGTGTGTGTCAAAATGAGAGGCTTATTGAAGTGTATTTACACTTGTCCATGTGACTTCTTTCCTTAACTTTAGGGTCGACCTATACTTTCTTGTTATAACCATTTTACCCTTTAATTAATGACTTGTAACGTATTTTTGCAACCGTTTATGGGATTCTTAACCATTTGTTGGGGATTCCAACTTCATGACCTCATAACTCCTCAACTGTGAGAACCACATGGCGTACCACCTACCATTGGAAATGATATGATGAGGACTATCCATCTACGATGGTTTATATACGCTTGAAGTATTCTTCAACCTCATTTTCCTCAATCAATGTTGGGCCTCATGACCACACCTCTGGGTTTCTTGTATAATTCTTCAAAGAATCTTCCCATGAGGTTCATGCTTAAATCTATGCCACAAGGGGACCACTTTGGAGACTTCTGCAAATACACCCATCACATATGTTGACATCAATGACAACAAACTATCTAACAACATCAATGACAACCAACTATCCTAAAATTAGTTTTCATTGATGTCAAACACAAGGGGAGACCATGAATGCATCTATGTGTTGATGAGGTTTTGTGTGTCTCTTTTCATTGATGAGGTTCTATGTGAACAATCCAAGTGAATTCAAGATACACAGATCTGAAGAGAAATGGAAAATGGAAGATGAATGAGACAATCCTAAGGAAGAGGAATAGAGGGACAAGATCATTGAAGGCACAACAAAACCATGGACCTAGTAAAGGAGAACCTGATGGCTTGTTTAACTCAATAAAATAAATAATGAAATTGATGTATCTCACATGTATAGGGAATTTTTTTTTTAATGAGTTTATATTGAAAAATATGTATTAAATAGTTTGAATGAAAGAAGGCAAGTTATGGAACCCTCAGAAAAGTGTTACCTTTTTAGTTGTGGGACCAGGTATACCGGATTGAAGAGGGTGAAAGTGCAATGTTAAAGTGCCTCAGTGGGTCTAATCGCCTGGTGACCCGATGTAGCATATCAAATATTGGGAGATCAGGAGAAGGTGGAGTGTAAGCATAGTGTTAATGTCCTAGTGGGTCAGTGGTCCCAATGACCCGGTGAAAAAAAATCAGAGTATGGACAAGATTCTATATTGGATTGGGAGAAAGAAAAGTTCTAGCACAATGTTGAAGTTTTGAAGGCTAGTGGGTCAATCGCTCGATATCACAGTTCTACAAGCAAGGTTCCAACACCAGACCGAAAGGAATGTTTTTCATAGTGTTGAAGTTTCTGAGGGCTCATTCGGCCGGTGATGATGCCACATCAGTGCCACAATATTTGCCCCATAAAATCCATGTCAAAGCCACGACAATAACCATGTTATCTAGCACACGTAGTAGGGGTCCACATGGAGGTTATGTCAACAACCATGTGTTGTGCCATGTACTGATGCCACATCATCCAGTATACATGTAGAAGGATTCCATGTGGAGACAACATCAAATTCCACATCATATTGGTATATTGGATATCGGATGAATGATCGAATATGAATTTCTAATTTTTTTGAAGGTCGGATCAGGGAAACCAGATTGACGATTTACATTCGATCTAAGATGATCTAACAACTCAGATTTAATCAAGGACTTGATCTAATGGTCATGGAGTTTAAGGGGTATTGGGTGTGAATTTCAAGGGTCCTAAAGGGCCGGTGGCTAGGTGATCCCAATGGGATGGTATACCAAATCAAAGTACCAACGCAGWGTTGAAGGTGTGATTTTGAATCCCCAGGGGACCGRTGGTCCCGGTGGTGAGGTTGTGATGAACAATGAACAATCAACATATTCGATTAAATCAGGGACTGGATCAGATGGTTTCTGAGTTTTGAAGCTTGTGATGTGTGTGTGAGAGCCTGACGACACGGTTAATATTTTGATGTGAAGAAAATAGATCAATGGTTAATATTTAATAAARACATGATCCTACAGTTGTTGAGTGTTAAGATTTGAGCAAGAAGATAGCATGTGGAATAGGAGAAATTTGGTATAGGTTTCAATGGAGTTGTTTTTGCAGATCGATCCAAGGAAAGTCAAAGGGATTTGGAGCCGACCCCCATGAGCTCAATTTTTGTGGTATTTGGACAAATCCTTGAGCATACGGGTCAATGTATGAATCCTATAAGTAATGATTCCCTGACTGTTTTGAAAATGTGAGTGTGAAATAAAATTGGAATGAAGGCTCTGAGGCTCACGAGTACTGGCAAAGGGAGTGAATACAAAAGGTGCAGTTCCCAAGGATGAATCTTTATATGGAGCCTCCAACACTTTCCTTCCCAATGTCCACTCAACTTGCAATGCTTGCAAAATTTCTTCATTTTGCATGGACTACTTGACATTCTCTTCTTCTCCATGTGCATCTGAATTTGTTGTTGTCTTGAGGAAGTATTCTTTTCATTATTACTTTGAAAGCATGGGGGATTGTGGAAAGTGGATTGATCCTCCCAAAAATATGCCTCAATATGGCCTCTCTTCCTGCAAAATGAACATTCTTAAAAAATACCAACAACTGGTAGCATTATTTCCTTTCTTCCTACAACAATAACAAACAAGGAATGTCTTACTTGTTGCATACCTCTTGGTCTTTTTCTTCTTGTTTTGGCTTATTGACTTGCTGCTTCTTCTAAGTGTTGGTTCAAGTTGAGTCTTTGCACTTTTCTCGTCACTTCTCTTCTACAATCTACCCCAAGAAGGATGCAGTGAAAACATGTTTCCATTTTCATTTGTTGTTACTCCTTCTTCTAATGAGTAGGAAAAATATGCCATGTCATTTTTCTTTATAAATGTGATATTGGTGTTCATGACCTTTTCCTCTATGCCATTAAAACCTAGACCTTCATTCTTGGCYCTCTATTCAACTACAAAGGGCCTTATGATGCATTGACTTATCTTTCCTAGCCCTTGGCCATGGTATCCCATTTTCCTTAGTAGCTTGGGACCAATGCTTCTAGTATGCTTTTCAAAATCATCCAAATGTTCTTGAGAAAGGTMTAAGGAAGGTGATCTTACCATACTTGTCTCATTCATGGTGTTGACTTATGTAGTCATTAGAGAAAATTTTCTGCAAAAATGGGCATTATAAGAAAAACCATGTTTGTTGAACTAGAAATTCAATAACCAATAGAATTTCAAAGAATTGAGTCAACGATAATCGTTGAGCTACACATATAAAGTCAAGGATGAGTATGTTTCATGCTTCTATTTGACAATATTTAACCATATATACCCGTCATCTTAATTAATATCTTGGTGAGGTCATCTTGGGATATGTTCAATATCTTTGAAATACTCAATATGGAATATTTTATATTATTAGTACTTTTGTTATTTATGGTATGATATATATCATCATTTATTTATTTATTGTATTTCCATTATTATTATATATCAACAATAAAGTATACTTCCAATATATTTTAATAATGTATTGTTATTATAATATTATTAATACATTATTATAATATTATTATATAATAATATTATATTATATAGTTATTAATTTGTAAAATTATATAATTATTATATAATATTTAATTAATAATTATAAAGTTGTAATATACTCATTAATTTACAATTATATAGATTTTATCCAACATTTAATTCATAGTATGCATTGAACTTTTCATTTTTAATTCATAGTACAAATATCCTCTAATATGTTTACCACATTCACATTTGTATTATAATATAAACTATAATAAGTTTATTCTTTAATATATCTACTACATTCACATTTATGTGGTAATATAATAAGCTATAATAAGTATATCCTTTAATACAACTCCAACATCAAAACTTTATTATAATATAATAAACTATAACAAGTATATCCTCTGATATGTTAGCCACATTCACAATTTTATTATAATATACCAAGGTATTGTAAGAAATGAACTTTTATGTATGCATTCATAGTATTATTTTATTATAATTATTAATTCATATTATATTATGATTATATTATATATTTTATATTATTATATCATATTATACATTTGTTTTAATGTTGTCGCATTCACATTTATTTATAGTATTATTATAGTATAGTTATTAATTCATATTTTTTTCCAAGGAAATGTACTCGCGAAAAAACCTTCGAATACTTCCCCGCGATCCATGGATGGTAAGTAGAGTAAACCATCGGCCCTGATTACAAGGTGTTACCTCGGGGGAATCAAGAGAGTTGAACCTATGACCAATAACAAGCATGATAAACTCACGTCTAGCTCTAGACCAATTGAACTAACCCTCGAGACTATTAATTCATGTTATATTATGACTACATTACAAACTATTATTATATATTATTATCATATATTAATAGTAATTATTTATGGTATGATATTTATTATCATTTATTGTATATGCATAAGAATATAAACTTCTCATTATTTATTTTCACTCTCATTTTGTAATTCTAGATTAGCGTAGATTATATGGTAGTGTGATGTGGCATACATGGTTTTTATATGGCACACATGGATTATTATTTTATAATTTTCTTAGGAGGCCTATTTTTGGAGAAAATTTTCTCAAATGAGCAATGGAATCTTGGTTTGCTTCCTTGCTATCTTGGATATATTATCGTATCTTTTCAAATGCTTTCTCCTTCTCTACTAATTCTTGGTGCAGTTGGATCCATGAAAAATATTGGTTATCGGTTAAGATGTTGTAAGGCTCAATACATGAATAATTCTAACAGTAGAAGAAAGGATCATGACTATTGACAATGTAGTAGATGGGGTTGATGGCATGAAGGGACCCATGCTATGTCAGCTGGTGTCATACAAGTTTGGAACTCTTGAAACCCAGAAACAAACAAGCATGTAAAATTTAAATACAAACTTGAACAATTCAATATCTTAAATTTCACATTTACCAGTTCCTTCAAATCGCTAAGAT
>JASDQU010501046.1:4827-20562 GCA_032191745.1 Picea mariana | reverse complement strand
GGGTAACCACATAGACCATTGCGTTTTTTTGTCAGTTGCAGAACAACACAAATATGTTTCCAAACACTTGTTGAAAACTATAGTTTGTTCATTAGTCTGGGGATGATAGTCGATGTTGAGATGCAATTGGGTTCCCTTGATCTTGAAAAAATCTTGCCAAAAATTGTTGGTGAAAATGGGGTCTCAGTCAAAGACAATAGAATGGGGCATGCCATGGAGTTTGAATATATTATCCATAAAAATTTGAGCCACTATGGATGCAATGAATAGGTGTTGAAGAGCACAAAAATGAGCATATTTGGAGAGACGATATACTACCACCATGATGATTGACTTATTT
Organism: Picea mariana; assembly: GCA_032191745.1. Taxonomy (NCBI): domain Eukaryota; kingdom Viridiplantae; phylum Streptophyta; class Pinopsida; order Pinales; family Pinaceae; genus Picea; species Picea mariana. Next base: position 20,222 of record JASDQU010501046.1, on the reverse strand, counting down.
CATGATTTAGGAGAGCCAACAATGAAATCCATAGAAATATCCATCCAAATAACAGGGGGAACTGGGAGCAATTGGAGTGTGCCTAGAGTTTTGATTGTTTCACCCTTATTGCATTGACATGTATCACATTCAGCCACAAAGGTATAGATGTCATGTTTCATACCTTCACGGGAAAAGAACGTTTGACCCATTCTTAGGTTTTGGTAAACCATGAATGTTGAGTTGTGGGTAAAGTATGCAACTCAAAGAGCATTGTGGATTTAAGTTTTGATTGTTTGCTTAAATGAAAAATACATTTATAGAGAAACTCTTCATTATTCGAAGAGTACCCTAGGGAAGCTTGAGGATCCTGTTGCAATTTTTGGATCATGCTAGAAAGTTTGGAGTCTTTCAACAATTTCTGGTGAACAACTTGAAACCATTCTACTATAATGAAGGAGAGGGAAAAGACGGACCCTTCATCTTCATATTTCCCTGAAAGAGCATCAAAAACCATGTTTTCTTTACCCTTCTTATAGATGATCTCATAATCATATCCAAACAACTTGGTCACCCATTTTTGCTGCTCCATGGATGAAATTCTTTGTTCCATAAAATACTTGAGGTTACGATGGTAAATTTTAACTTGGAAGCATTTCCCCAATAGATAAGGATTCCAGAGATCCACTGCATGCAAAATAAACAACATTTCCATTTCATAGGTGGATTGGATTAAATTTTTCTCTAATAGTTGTTTGCTAGTGAAAGCAAAAGGTCTACCATCTTGCATGAGGAATGCCTCAATTACTTTTCCTGATGTATCACATTCCGGGACAAAAGTCTTGGTGAAGTCAGGTAGAGTCAGGACAAGGGTTGTGCACATAGAATCTTTCAAGGCTTGGAAGGATTGATCAACTGTTGGATTCCAACTGAAAGCATTCTTTTTAAGGAGAGCAATGAGAGGAGCTGCATTTTTTCCATAATTATGAAAAAACTTACGACAATAGTTCATTAAACCCAAGAAACCACGCAACCTTTTAAGAGTTTTAGGGTGAGGCCAATCCTTCATAGCTTCAATTTTCATAGGATACACCCATACACCATCCTTCCCTACGATATGACCTAGGTAATCAACTTCAAAGGTGCCAAAAGAATATTCAGATTGTTTGAGAAAAAGTTTTTGCTGAGATAATAGATGGATAACTTAAGCTACATGGGCGAGATGGGCTTGCCAACTTTTACTATAGATGAGGATATCATCAAAGAAAACTAAGACAAAATGACAGAGGAAAATAAATAAGACATGATTCATTAGACTTTGAAAAGTGGAGGGGGCATTACACAGGCCAAAGGGCATGACCAAGAACTCACAGTGACCCTCATGAGTTATAAAGGTATTCTTGGGGATGTACTCCTCTTTCATGCATATTTGGTGGTAGCCAGAATGAAGATCAAGTTTTGTAAAGTATTGGGAAACACTAAATTCATCCAAAAGGTCATCTATGACAATAATGGGAAATTTTCCATTCCTTGTAAGTTTGTTGAGATCATGGAAATCAAGACACAGATCCCAAGTTCCTTATTTCTTGAGTACCATGGATATTGGAGAAGAATAGAGGTTGGTACTAGGATGAATAACACCAGATTCTAGCAATTGTTGAACAATTTTCTCAATTTCATTTTTTCGGGAAAAGAAATGACAATAATGGTGAATATTGGGTGGAATATTGTCGGGTACTAAAGGAATGGAATGATCATGGTAACCATGCGAAAAAGGAATTCCATGGGGAGTGTTAAAGATAGCTTGGTGTCAGGACAATATAGATTGGAGGTCATGGTTCACAAAGGATTTCTCAATGATGTGAATGGAATGGAGTTGGTAAATAATGCTAGAGTGACCTTTTTTGAGTAACTTTTCCATTTGCTGGGAACTGATGATCTCAAGTGAACCTGTTGTGATGTCTTGGAATTTTTACCATTGTCACTCCTGTTGGAATTGCATGGTGAGGTCCTTAAAGTCCATGAGGATGGGGTTGAGATTTCGTAACCATTTAGCACCGAGCACAATGTCAAAACCGCCCATGTCGATAGAAAACATATGAGATTTCAGGTGGTACTAACCAATTTGTAGGCACACGTTTTCACAATGCCTGCCAAATTTCATGGAATTTTTTTGACTACACGTATATAGCAATTGATTTACTGGGAAAAGAAATGATGAATAAAATTATGGGTGTTGCCACTATCAATGAGGATTATGACCTTCCTATGCTTAATGTAGCCAATGAGCTTGAGGGTTTGGGGAGTAGAGAATCCAGTGAGGGTATGCAGCGAAATCAATAGATCAATTTATAGTGGATCAAAGGGTGGAGTAGGATCAACTATTGGGGGTAGTTCTTCTACCAAGGAAACTTTTGCCTCGTCATTAGAAACATCCTCATAAATGGCCATAAAAATCTTATGTTCCTGATACTTGTGCCCTAAAAAACATTTGTCATCACAATTATAGGAAAGACCCTTTAGTTGGTGTTCAACCAATTATGCCTGAGTTAATTTTTGGATCTTTAGAGGAGTGGCATGAGGGGAATTATTGGTAGGTAGAGGACAAGGAAGAAAAGAGGGTTTTTGGTTCTAGGAAAAGAAAACATGTTGTGATTACTTGACACATTGAGTAGCTTCCAACCAAGTATGGGGGCGAGACATGAGGACATGAGCTCATATTTCATCCTTTAGGCCACTAATAAAGAATTCACTGAAGAAGACATCATACATGCACTCTATTTTTAAAGCCAGTTTCTCAAATGCAGGGATAAAATCTTCCATGGTAACATATTGTTTCAACTTGGTCAAATGGTCCAGATGGTGTGTTCTGGTGTCAAAGAATTCATAAAGTTTGGCCACAAAGTATGTCCAAGCAACATACCCTTAGCGATATATTTTACACCATTGCCACCATTTCAAGTGTTCATGATCTAGATAGAGGACATCGTTGTTGAGGTGAGGAATGGAAAATCCTCACTCAAACATTTTCAAGTCTTACTAGGCTAAGCTAAGATAGGAAGGAATGTCACTCTGGGTTTATAGCCTTGCAAAAATACCAATCATCCCTCAGGAAATATGTTCTTGGACCTGATGCTATTTTAAAGTTATGTGTTTCAATAGTAAAATAAAATTTATAAAGTTTTTTTTTGTAAATATTTACTGAATAAAAAAGAATGAAGTAAATACATATTACAATCTGAAAATAAGAAATACACAAGTCTCAATTGAGAAAACTGTATTTTATTGATAAAATGCTTTCTGAGTTACAACAAGAATGCCTCTTTTCAAACCCTTGCGAGGGTGAGGACCAAGATCATACTTAGAAATAAAATATGGAATTCAACATCATACATAGACAACTGGTATTTGAAAGAAAAAGACCAAGACTGTATACAATGGATCAACCAAGTCACAATCCCACTAAGCTTGACTCTCCAAAATAATCTTAATCAGACCTAAAACTTAATTCATAAATTCTAATAAAACTACACAGGCTATCAAGAGAATTGAACGACCTTCTGAAGCATGTCAAATATCAATGCTTCCTAGTCCTTTCTTCTTTTCCACCGTTAGAAAGATCCTACTATCAACAAGAGGATTAAGCATTTTTAAGAAACTCGGAAAATGGAATGATGAAACTCAAAAATCTCAATATGAAACAAGAGAAAACCTTATTAGAAGTGTTTCTCTCAAATTCATCATGTCTTATTTGTCCTTTGGTTCTTCCTTGTATTCTCCAAAAGGTAGTTTATCAAGTATTTGAGATATGTTTAGTTTACTAAAGTTAAATAACATTAGTTAATAAATAGGACAAATAACTTGTATTGATAAGGATAATTAATAAATAAACAATAACTAAATAGCTGGGGCCCCTCTCTATTTATGCATCTTTTTATTTCAAAAATCACAAATATCTTTTCTTTATCGCTCCATCATAAAACCAATCAAATATAAAAATATATCAGCATCATATAACATACTAAAAACATGCATCTCATAATCATGGCGTATAACACTTATGTCTCCCATAAAATAACATGATATTTCAAAAAAATTCAAAATCAAATATCATGGTTCTGCCATCTATCCTCAAAAAATGTCATAGTCAAAATCAATCCAAAACATGATCAAAATAATTCAAGAAATTTCTTCCTAAAAAACTGTTCTCTTTCTTTAATAAAGTTCTCATATTGGGACTTGTCCTCCAACTAGGCAATTTCAGGATGCTCTTCATGTACACTTATCTTCCCACTACTTGTTGATTTAATATTTGAATGAGCAGAGTAAGAGGATCTAGCCATGCTGGTTGAAGTAACAAGTTGTTTACCTTTGTCATTCTGGGAGCAATGTGGTGTGATTTTATGATCCTTTGGAGGAGGAGGAAGCATGGACTCATGTTTTGCGACTGTGTGAACATGTAGCACTGGTTGAACCAGAGGTAAAGGAACATATGCACTAGAAACAATAGTATGAATTGGTGGAGGGGAAGGCACAAGACACTGATTGGATCCATAAGAAGGATTAGTAGCTAAATTACCCCATCTGTCAATGTTAGGATACAAAGGAGACTCATGGATGTTCACAATTCCAGGGTGAAGCTGTAAGATAACATTTTGGGCTGCATGAGGTTGTGGCAAGGCTTGTTGATCATCAAGGTTCAAATTCCCTGCTTGGATCAGATGTTGGAACTCATCAGTGTCAGCGTCAAAACGAATAGAGAATATTTGTGTTTTGTGCCCACCAGGATGCCAAAAGGTGTTAGGCCCTCAACCTATTCTTCCTTTGTTCCCACCTCTATTGCTTCCTCTACTGAAGAAGCTCATCTAAAACAATGACAATCCAATTAGCACAAGCATAAAATGCCAGTAAGATAAGACATATAATACAATTTGTCTAAGGCTCTGACACGACTCTACCGTGAAACACAAATGGGTTATGAAAAGGGAAAATGCAACAGAGTCATAAATACATCATCCAACCATCACATCCAGTAAACAACATCAAAATCTGCAAACCATACATGTTGATCATTACTTCCAAAAGAAGAATGTCCATATTTTATTTCAAACTATATCAATATACAAGTGTTTACCAATCAAAAAATTACTTATATGTTTCTATGTTATTTTTACCATGCTGACCACATCAAACAATTCATTTTCTTATGCATATTTTATTATATGGACATGGCTATAATGGAGAAAGGAAATTAATGATAGGGAGTTTAGGAGAATGCTTATGAAAAGTGATATTGATGAGGGAAACTATATAATAAATATATGAATTCCTTTTAATGAASTTCACTTTCACCAAGTCATTGACCAAAACTGYCCCTATTGTTCTTTGTCTCAATTAAACCAAAAACTAACCATTCTAGGGATGTATTCAARGTTGTATTTTCATAGTTGTCATAACAAAAAMTTTCCTTTTGATTATACATMCAKAAAGTGTCATTTATGATRCCACGTATTYCATCCTAATTACATAGATGGGGCATATTTGAAAACATGAAATCAATGCAAGGGATTAGAGGGAATAATTTGTGTGCAGTGGAATTGATGAAGGATGAATGGGTCTATGTAATCAWTCATATACCTTAAATTACTTCTTTCTTTTAAATGCAAACTTAATTGATGAAGGATGAATGGGTCTATGTAATTATTCATATACCTTAAATTACTTCTTTCTTTTAAATGCAAACCTGTAGCATCGYCCACATATATTCTCACTTAACCACATGCATATGTAAATTTCAATTAGAATATGCATGTAGGGCTTAGGATTTAACAAGGAATCTTAAATAGTAGTAAAGCCATATAGTATGCTTATTAAAACTGAAATTCATCGTCCAATACCACCACAATATAACCTTTAATTCGTTATTCTTTATTCACAATCTCACAACATCCTTCAAATAACCATTCGTGAATACCAAATGAGAATGATATCAACAATTATGACAACAAAATCAAGCTCAACCATATCATTGTTACGTTGATCAGAACTCCAACAGGCCACAAATAATCAAAAGAATAACCATAGTTTGACTTCATTACATCATATATATCAATTTGAAAACCAGGGTTCGAATCTCACAACCCATCATTTACAAAGAAAAGTTTAAAACCTACAATTTCAATGCATGACTTCAAACTCAAAGTGAAGTCGTCAACAACTAAATTGTTTTCAAAAGAACTTGCAATTAAATACCATAAGACGTTGGCAATCAAATGATAAAGAGAATAAGTTTGTGTGGCTCAAACGATATGAATCTGGAATTTAATATCATGCTAGGGTTTCAAACTCATAACTTCTTGTAAACCAAATGGGTCCAAGAGTGCGACAGAGCATCGAAAGATTGATTGCATGTGGATTCAACAACCCCAAACAAATCATCAAATCAAGTCTTCAAGATAAAGATAGCCATATATAGTGGTTCCAAAATTATAAAAAATTAAAATCAAAAGAAGACCTAGTAATACTCAAAGGCATGCGAGTGACCTTTTGTCAATGGGTGGTTTAACTCCATGCTCAACCTTTCATAAAAAAGGAGAAATCATATATACAAACCCGGCCATTGAAGTCCTGTACAACTCCATGTGAAAAGATAATGTTTTGGGTCTAACCCATTATTAAAATATAACACCAAAACCCCATAACTGGATGGGTATTTCCCAGCATGACCTTAATAAATAAACAAATACAGAGAGCTCAAGTTCAAATCTCCACCATAGATAAAGAGGGATAGTCAAGAAACTTATCTTTTCATTGTAAATTGAAATGGAAAGTAAAAGAATTGAATGTTATCAATCTTTAGTAAGAAAATATTCTTTTCATTTTTTTTTCAAGGAACGATGGAGAAGGGAAAGAGAAAACATCCATACACATAGAGATGTCAAACCAGAGCCAATTTTAATCATTTTAGTGACAAAATTATTGTAGAAGATGTAAACCAACTGAAATTCCATACCTTTGCACCAGAAAGATTTTATACCAGTGACAGATGACCAAGTTTGTTATCAAACTACCAGGTGCGAGGGTCTTCATCAACAGATCTCATATCTCTTTATTTCAGCCTCTAACGACACAAATGATCGAAATTCAAGGTGAATGAAGAGCGAAAGAGAACAACTGTGGAGTAATTACCCACGTCTCGTTGCCTTCATTCATGGCGAGTTTCGACATTATGCCAACCAAACATTTTGATTACATATATGCCATGTCATCAAACAAAACCCTTGTAGTATGTGGATTCCATCAATATATAAAATCAAATAAACCTCGAGCTTGCTGGAAATAAATCCATTATAAACCATACCATAAACTTATACCACATGCAATTTACATCAACCTTTGCAACTATATGTAACATGTGGTTCGTAACCCGAAACCAACAAGTCACATATAATATACCTCATAACTATACTATGTATCAAATTATTTTCAATGTGAAGTATTATATGATTTGAATCATAACCCAAAGTCTTTAACACCATATAACCAATGATATTTGCATATGGGTAAGAGCCATATAAGTCTATACTAGGTGTTATTTCTTAATGGGTATTTCAATCACATAAACCCAAAAAAGAATTTTATAACCATGCAACCAAATATTTGATAGATATGATGATCGTATATCAACTTTGGAATCATAACACAAACCAACCTTAAACACCATCATAGCATGTAACTTGCAATATTGTAGATAGAGCAATGCTTGCATGACTTAATGCCTTTATACATGTGTTGTTCATTATTTTATTGGAATGTTGAGAACAAGAATGCTTCTAAAGACCATCAAACTGCCATGATATTAAAACTTATTTGTATCCAAAACATCATGCAAGTGAAATATTTCAACATTAACCATACACATGACCAAGATAACCATGAACAATGTTTGCAAAGGACAAAACTGAAAAATATTGTGATGAAGAAAAGCTTTTAGAGACCAATCATTTTGCATTTTCTCTTTGGGGACCCCACCTAATAGCTATATAGTAGTTATAATCATAGGCTTCTCAACAATTTGCGAGCTTTTATATAGGTGATGCAAATTTGAGTCAATATCATGGAAGTCCGATCATAGCCGGATTAGAACTCAAAATTCTTTTGGTTATTGTTTTGAAGCTGAAAGTAAAGCTTGTTGGTATCTTCTTCTCCTCAAATTTCTGTAAAAAATTTATGGCATGATTTTATGATGATTCACTCATGGAGGGAATCACGAGAAATAAGAAAGAGGGAAAAATAAAAAATCATCAAGTTTAAACAAGATATATGTAGGTACAACAAGAACTACATAAGTAGTGATGCGAACTGAAAGTCATTCATAAAACTCTGATGTTGTTTTAAAACATATTAAAAGAGAGAATTTAGTCCAACGCATTTATGAAAAGGAAATGTTGTCCATATTACACATAGTTAAGAAATGACTACCTTACAGTAGGAAGACACTTCAAGGTAAAAAACAATCATGATAGTTTGAAGTACTTCTTAGAACAATGATTATCTTCATAAGAGTAACAAAAATGGATACACAAATGTTATGTTATGAATTTGAAATTATCCACAAAAAATGAAAATAAAATGTTGTGGCAGATGCACTTTGAAGGAAAGAAGAAGACATAGAGGGCTTATTGTGTGCTATTCCCATTTTTCAATCTGATTGGGTGGAAGAAGAAAGGATATAATAGAAGCAAGATTATAATATATGCAAGATCATTCAATAACCACAAGAAGACTCAAGTGCATCAGATAAATTTATGTGAAAGAATGATTCACTATGGTATAAAGATTACCTACAGTTATGTAAGAATTCCCAACTCAAACAAAAGGTCCTTTTGGCATTGCACACTTATCCTATAGGAGGACATTCAGGGTTCTTGAAAACTTACCATGGGATCAAGAAGGATTTTCCTAGGAAGGTCTTAAAACTAAAATTCAAAAGTTTTTGGACGAATATATATTTTTCCATTAGAGTAAGGGAGAGACAATCAAGACCTTGGGTCTCCTATAACCATTAGCCATGAAAAATCAACTTTGGGAAGAGGTTTCAATGGATTTTATTACAGGTCTATCCAAGTCCAAAAGAAAGAATGTCATCATGGTAGTGGTGGATCAACTCACAAAGTATGCCCATTTTTCTCTCTTTCTCGTCATTTTAAAGCAAGTAGATTAGCTACAAAATTCATGGAAACAATTAGAAGCTACATGGATTTGCCAAGATTATTGTAAGTAATGTAGAGGTAATTGGGCTGCAACATGCACATAATTACAACACACACCCTGCTACAGAATGTACAACGGAAAAATAAAACAAAAATACTTTTTCCAAATAATGAGGAATCCACTGGAAACTAAAACACTCGAAAACCCACGAATTTCAATGCCATTCATTTATTAATTCAATGCAGAGAACATATTTCTCGATTACATTGAGCCTGAGCCAAAAGGATTGCCATGAATTGTTGCTTGCGTGGCTTAAAACCACAAGGAAATCATCTAAAGGGTAATGGTCTGCGTGTATGCGCTGCAATTATGTTTCACCTTCCTGTGTGCTCACCCAATCTAGAATCTTTCTCTCCAATCCACCTTCTACGATTTCATTGCTTCATGGTTCACCAACCCCTTCAAAATCGCGCTCCATTTATTTTTTAAAATCCTCCTCAACTCTGAAATGATTTTCCTTCCCTCTAAGAAAGAGTTGTTACTCAAACCATCTCTCTGTCTTCCGGATTTCTCCAACTTCCTTTTGGCCTCAGGTCACATTTTGTCCTTTAGCCATGATAGCTGCAACCCATCATGAATGCATACCAGTGTGGAAAAATAAAATGCATGCAACCACAATGTTGCAAATAAAGAAATGTTGTGACACTTGTAAAATTTCATTATGTGCATGTGTTTCAGCACAAGTTGCAACACATGCTTCAACACATGTTTCAACACGTGTTTCAACACGAGTTTTATCATGAGTTTCAGCACATGTTTCATCATGAGTTTCATCATAACAAGAGTAGTTGCAGGAGTAATCAGTAGTTCGAATTTAAAACAAGCTGACTAAATAAAATGGACCACTAACACAATCCTTATTCAAATTATTTCCTATTTGCATAATGGAAATATTTTTGGGTGATGTGGATTGCCCAAGCCCATGGATGCTCTTCCATCAAACACCCCTTGTAAGAAAAACATGAGCTCCAACTCATGTGTAGATCATTGTTGAAGTGAAGAGTTTTGCACATGTCCTAACTGATCTTCAGTCACCCACGATGCATCTTTTGCTCCTCGATTCTTCCACTTGATTAAATATTCCATGTACTCCTTCCGACGAGTCTTCTTACCAATTTTGGTAGCAAGAATTTCTTCAATCTACTCCTCAGACTTAATTGGTAGATGTTGTTCCCATTCGTTGAGGGCACCTTCATCTGCTCTTTTGTCCCCTTCATGAAACTCATAGGGGTCAGCAACATTGAATGTAGGTGTAATACCCCAAGACCAAGCCCCACTTGAATTGTAAATATATTTTATAGGCTCGTGAGCCAAGTGATTATAAGCTAGGAGGCTTATGTGATGATTAGGTCAGAGAGCCTAAATACTAAAGACCAGTGAGCCTAATTTTGTATATGTAAACACTCATATCATTAATACAATACATTGTTGTGTGTAGATGGACCACGATAAAAGAGTAAGGGGGACTAAACTCCACTAGGAAGGGAAAGGGAGGGGATAAGAGCATGGAAAAGGGGCTAAGCTAGAGGGCTTGACTCTAAGGGAATATTATATTATTATTCCTAAAGACTATGGTGAGGATAATTATTTTATTTTAAGTTCTTGTGGGAAAGAGCATGAATCCCAAGTGGAGAGAAGCGAGCTCCTGGAGAGCCATGTGTCAACCAGGGCACATGCAAATATATGTGGGAAAATTAGTATGTTTTCCCATCTTTTCCCATTCACTCATTGAGCATTCACGCAGCCATCCATTCCCTACAGGAATCAACCTCTACATCGTTCATGCACCTCTAGAACCTGTGTGCACTCTAAGATACCATGTACATTTTCCGTTACCAACAATAACCCATACCTGTCTTGGGAGGAGTAGCGCACCTATACCTTCCATGAGCCCATACTGTGATTTAAATGAATTTTGTTGTTGCCAACGCAGTTACTTGACTGAGCGTGGTTGTTTCCATTACCTGTTCCATACCCGAACTTTGTTGCTGCCATCTCCCATACTTGATTGACTTAGGAGATGGACAGAAGAAGAAGGTATTCATGCATGTGGGTTTGAAGATGTGGGTTGACAGGCCCATGAATTGAATAGGCGATTTGTCAGGCCAGTGAGCAACTCTCTCTAGGTGAGAGAGTTTGTTGGGGAAGTGGATTTTCCTGAGGAAGCCCAACTGCAACTATAGTGCTATGAGAATTCATGTTTGACCTCTTGTTGAATCCCTTGAAGGGAAGTGGGGCAATCAAAGGATTGTTGAACAGAGAAGGGGCACACTTCTTGGGGTGGGACAAGCATGTGGGGAATGAGAGGTTGTAGGCTGGTAGTTTGAGTTGGCATCCTGGAACGAAATCCTTCATGTTGATTGTGTATCTTCCTGTTGTCTCAACCTAGCCTAGGAATCCCTTTACCCGGGTGGAGTTTAGTCCTAGCTTAGGGGTGACCCACTGCTGAGAGTGATGAGTAGCGTGGTCTAAGGCTGGGAGGATTGTGGAAGGCCTGCACAAAGTTGGTGGTCTTCTATAAAAACATAAGTATCAATTATGTGCTTAATTGCATGTTGTGTATTTATACATGTAGTATAATTGTGGGCATTTCTTGTGTATGTTGCATGTATATGTTTACTGTTATTTCCACATAAATGTGTATATTTGTAGAATGTATTTGTCTGTTTAAAGTTACATGTATACAAATAAAATTATTGTAAGTTTTTAAGTTGCATGACCCAATCTAGGTAGGTTGGGAATGTTACAATGTAATAAGTTCTGCAAGAGTTTAAGTGTGGCATAGCCCAGCAGGTCTATGGTTGGGTGTGTGACAATCTGGTATCAGAGCTCTGGTTTTCAACACTGAGCCTGGATTGGGCCGTGTAAGTGGAAATTGAAGTAAAAGTTTTACAGAGAATTGTTGTCGAAATGGACAGAATTCGAGTTTCGGAGCGTCCATGAGTGCCAAGAGGGCATTGAGAGCCAACCTTACTGTGTTTGAAATCTTAGGAGGTGTAGCAATTCAGGAAACCGTAGTGGGCGTAGGATCTGTTAAGGAAATATCCAAATCCTCCACATCCATCAAATTTGGGAAGGGAGCACGATGATTAACCCTTCAATCCCTTCGGACTTCGTTGCTTCGACAAATTTTAAGATTAGGAGGAAAACTCCCCGAAGCTCCGAAGTCCCGGAGTGAATATACACCATAGATTATTTGGGAGAAGGCAGACTGTTGGATCCCCCAAGTGGTTCAACAGTTCGACATTCGAGGAAATCTGGTAGTGGTTGCGTGGAGTGGAGTTTTCCCCGAAGTTCCAAAGTTCAGAACCAATCTAAACCGTTCATATTCGGGGACACGTATCCAAATATTAGTAGGTGTTCAAAATTTTGACGTTCGACAATTTAGGGGTGGGGAGGTGTTCAATAGTGAAATTCTTTGAAGCCCGAAGTTCTAAAGCCTCAGAGCTCTGCAGTCTCGAAGCTCTAGGGAACACCTGTTCAAAAGTTCGACGTTCGGGTGTTTTGATGTGCTCTGGTGTGGGATTCTCCGAAGTACTGAAGTCCCAAAGTGTCAGAGCGTCGGAGTGATGCGACATGATGACATCACCATGGGTGACATGGACCTGATCGGGAGTTCGAAAGCTCGACGATCGGGAGTTTTAAAGTGTGCAAATGAGAAGTTTTTCGAAGTCCCGGAGCTCCGAGGAACAACTGTTCGCAAGTTCGACATTCGAGAGTTATCATGTATGTGGGTGTGAAATATTTTGAAGCCTGAAGTGTTGAATTCCTGGAATTCCAGAGTGACATGGCATGATGATGTCACCTAGAGTGACGTGGACCTTTTCGAAAATTCGACGTTCGAGAGTTTTGAAGGGTGTCGTAGAAGAAACCTTCGAAGCCCGGAGTTCCGAAGTCACAAAGCACTAGAGTGACGTGTGTTGACGACAATTTTTGTCAACAATACTCAGCCGACAAAGCGTTTCCAGGCTCCCCCTCTCATTTAGCAATCGCTTGCGCAAATTCTTGTGTGCTCCCGCTGAGTTGTTGCTACACATTCAAAGAAGATGTCATTAAATAATATTTTAATTTATGATGAAGATGGTTAGTGATCAATTTTGAAGTTGCACAATTTACAGACTCCGAGATAGACACGGGTGCATTTGAAAAAGATGATATGGTACTCGATAAAGTTGTAAGGCTCTTGAACTATTAGAAATTTGTATTTCATTTCCCATATACATCTCTTTACTTCATCACCCTATGCCTCACTTTATTACCATATTAAAAAATTGTATCTCATTTCTCATATACATCTCTTTACTTCATCACCCTATACCTCACTTTATTACCATAACTTTAACTTATTATACCTCACTTTATTACCATAACTTTAACTTATAATTCTGGTCACTTTTTCATTACATACCAAAAATTAAATACATCATTATATTGGCAATATTGTTTCACTCCATTAAAACCATGTGTGGACCTTGATTTTATTGACTGACTCCATCTCATGTCACTTCTTTCATGAAGCACCTTTTCAAAAAATATCTACCTCATAATTCACTTTCCAATACTTTTAATTATAGCATTATGTCATATCTTTGGGATATAATTTTTATACTTTCTCAGCCCATGCCAAAAACAAAATTATATCTTTATTTCCATGTTCTTTTCCACATGTCTAAGAAATCTAGGTCTCCACTTTATCTTTAAACGTGGATTAAACTACTTTATGTTTTGAAACCACTCCATCATGTTTTATACACACATGCCTTTTCCATATTTCAATAACCAACCTTATTATTAAGATTATATTTATTAAAGCTTTCATTCAAGGCACCTTATGCCCTCTAAAAAAAAGTAAACGAATGTCATGAGCACAAGTTGCAAATATTTAAAGAGGATACAAAGTTTGGGTTAAGTCTTTGACACATTACACTTCATATTGAAAGAAGCATAAGTCAAGAACTCTCGGTCTTCGGAATCCAATGATTACAAGTAGTCCCTTTTTAGTGGATGATATATCGAAGTCCATGAACCAGATAGATTTGTGAGAAATTGAACCTGCTCCTCTGTCTGATTCGTCAGAATTCAGCTTTCGAATTTTTATTGCCCACGTGCAGAGTAATATTTCTGCGAGGCAAAGTTCCATAAGTTTTTCTTCCGCTAAAGCACAGCTTGTGTTGTAATGTATTCTTGGAAGTGAGAATTTAGATTATCCTGTTTGGAATACATGCATAGCTCTGCCTTTAAAATCTTCACTCGTGGAAGGAACATGGATGAGGTCATGGGTGTCAAAATTTGTGGATTTTCATCCATCATTCTCGTTATTTCTTCACCGTATTAGATGTAGCAAAGTTAGAGATAGCATCAAAATGTGAACAAACAAACAAAAATGACATGTGGAGGTTTTTCAAACAAATTTAAAAATATGTGGTTGGTTCTAAACTGATTACGTTTTTAAATTGATTACGCCTCAGTTTGTTGAACTAAAATTTCTCAAACTACCAAAACCGTCCACCCAACATTCATCCTCTCTTTTAGTAGGGATTGACGGGATTGTCGGCAGCAGGGGGTCTTGCGAAGTAGCAAAGTAGAGATAGCATCAAAATGTAAACAAAGAAACAAAAATGACATGTGGAGGTTTTTCAAACAAATTTAAAAATATGTGGTTGGTTCTAAACTGATTACGCTTCTAAATTGATTACGTCTCAGTTTGTTGAACTGAAATTTCTCAAACTACCAAAACCGTCCACCCAACATCCATCCTCTCTTTTAGTCGGGATTGACAGGATTGTCGGCAGCAGGAGTTCTTGCGATGCAACGAATGGACGAAACGAGGAGGAGCTTCGTTGATTTTATATAAGGTGAAATGTTCTCTTGTCAATTTGTTGTATTCAAGCCTGATTTTATTTCAGTGTTGATCGGTTTCTGATGTGCAGGTCATCGTCTTGTGTTATCACCGCCATCGCTCCATCCCGTTTTGGCTAAGCGCTCTTTCTTTCTTCTCGTTCTTGATCTTTCTATTGTAACCTTGTTCAGAACTCCATGAATTGTATGAGGAAAAAATTTAACTTGAGATCAAAATCCTTACGCTCTGAATTTATTTCTTATTTGTTTCCTGTCATTTTTTGACTTTTTCCATCTTTATTAAT
>JASDQU010501044.1:145688-165997 GCA_032191745.1 Picea mariana | reverse complement strand
GATTTCTTTGCAGGTTGATTTGATAGGAATGAAATGAGCAGACTTGCTCAATTTATCCACCACTAACATAATGACATCATTTTGTTTGGTTGAGGTTGGTAATCCAGTGATGAAATCCATGGAGATGGTTTCCCATTTTCATTCTAGGATTGGTAAAGGTTGCAATAATCCTGTTGGGTGTCGATGTTCTGCTTTAACCTGTTGGCACTCTATGCATTTGGCTAAGTACTTGGCTATGTCTTTCTTCATTCCAGGCCAATAAAATTGTCTCCTAGTGGAAGTGATCATTTTTTGGTATCTTGGATGACTGAAATAGGGTCTTTTATGTAGTTAATCCAGTATGAACCTCTTCAAGTTGTAACAATTTGGAATATACAGTCTATTTTTGTAAGTGAGAAGACCTCCTTCGGTCATCTTGTAGCCTTCATATTTTACTCCGATGGGTTCTTGTTGTAGGTACATGGCCACAGTCTGGATGAAGGGATCTATTTCTTATGCATTTCTGATTCTTTCCTTGATTTCTGTCTCACAGGTGCTCACCTCTACCAAGTGAATTATTTTCATACTTCTGCTAAGGGCATCGGCCACCCTATTTTCCTTTCCTTTAATGTGTTTGATTTCGAAATCAAACTCGCTAAGGAGGGCCATCCACCTAGCTTGTCTAGCATTGAGCTTTGGTTGATCAAACATGTATCGCAATCCACAATGATCTGTCATAAGTACAAATTTTCTTCCCAGGAGGTAATGCCTCCACATTTTCAAGGCATGCACTATGGCAGCTAGTTCCAGATCATGGGTCACATAGTTGACTTCATGCTCATTCAATTTTCGGGATTCATAGTAGATCACACTTCCTTCCTGCATAAGGACTCCTCCGAGCCCTTCCTTATAGGCATCTGTGCACACGAGGAAGTCGGCTTCTAGATCGACGATCTTTAGTACGGGTGCATGGGTCAGTAGATGTTTCAGGGTTTGAAATCTTTCTTCACATTTCTGTGTCCACAGAAATTTTGTCCCCTTCTTCTGGAGGGTAGTGATTGGACAACAAATCTTGGAGAATCCTTTTATAAATCTCCTATAGTATCCTGCTAATCCCATAAAGGATCTGATATCTGAAACATCCTTCGGGGTAGGCCATTCCATGATAGACATGATTTTGTCAGGGTCTACCACTACTCCTTCTTTGGAGAGAACATGGCCTAAGTAATGTATTTCCTTCTGGAAGAATTCACATTTTCTGAATTTGGCATAGAGCTGATGTTATCTTAGCACTTGCAGCACAAGTCTAAGATGCTCTTCATGCTCTTCTCTATTCTTAGAGTAGATTAATATGTCATCAATAAAAACTAGCACAAATTTATCTAGAAATTTATTGAGTACATTGTTCATCAAGCACATAAATGTGGCAGGGGCATTGGTTAACCAAAATGACACTAACACAAACTCATAGTGACCATACCGTGTCCAGAAGGTAGTTTTATGGATGTCTTCATCCTTGATTCAGACTTGATGGTATCCCGACCTCAAGTCGATCTTTGAGAAAATAGATGCACCTCCCAATTGATCGAACAGATCATCGATCCTGGGCAAAGGGTACTTGTTCTTTATGGTTACCTTATTGAGTTGTCTATAATCTATACACAGTCTAAGGGTGTCGTCCTTCTTTTTCTCAAACAGGACTGGTGCTCCCCATGAAGACACGCTGGGTCAAATATAGCCTTTATCCATCATTTCTTTTAATTGCGATTTGAGTTCAAATAACTTGGGTGTGCTCATCCGGTAGGGTGTCCTAGACACCGACACCGCTCCTAGTGCAAGTTCTATCAAGAAGTCAATGTCCCTCCTCGGAGCTAGACCCGATACCTCTTCCGAAAACACATCTCTGTATTCTCTCAGGATAGGGTGATCATCAAGGCTTAGTTTATCACCTTCGATTGTTTTCAACACCTGTATTGCATATAGGGGACATCCCTTTTGGCAATACTTTCTCATTTGCAGGGCTGATATTTGTCTCACCGAGACGGGTTTTCGGATCCCTTGAAGAGTTATTATTCTCCCTTCTTTACTTACACACTCTAAGGTTTTATGGTAACAGTCTAGTCTGGATTTATGGGTGGCTAGCCAATCCATACCGATCAATAGATCATATGATCCCAGGGGTAATATGTTAAGGGTTGTTTGGGTGGGGAATTCACCCAACATTAATTGGCAGGCTGGTATAACCTTTGCTATCTTCCTTTTGGTGCTAGTGTCTAACTGTACCAACCATGGCTTGGTATGTTTTTGTGGCTATAGTTTACACTTATCAACAGCTTTAGGGGCTATATAACTCAAATTTGAACCAGGGTCAATCAAAATAGACACTAGATGGTTGAAAATCATACCTTCTATTTCCACTACTGAAGCTTGATGGTCAGCTTGGTTATTATCCAAGGCTGCATAGATTTGTGGCACACTCCTAGCCACATCATTGACGATAGTAGTTTCTTGGATGTTATAAATCCTCCGACTATTCTGTTGTCGGTGTGGACAGTCTCTCAGGAGATGTTCCTCTCTGCAACCCCAACATTTCAGAGGTTCTCTCTTGGTGTTATCCACCTTCACTGGTATAGGTCTAGAAGTTTTATTTCCGCCCGATGAGGGAAAGTTCTGCTGGTGTACACTCCAGGTTGGAAAGTTCATTCTTGGCTTCTTCTTGTAGTTCTAAAATCCTAGTGATTTGATCCCCTTTTTCTGAAATCTTGAACTATTCTTCGGTTTCCATCCTTCACGAGGTTCTGCTCGATGCCCAAACTGTTCATGACAATAGGTTGCCTTTCGAATGGTGCCTTCTAGGGTCTTTGGCTCATCAAATTCGATTCTGTTCCAATATTCCTTGGGTAGCCCACTGATGAAGCGTTGCACCTTTGCCTTTTCTGCTTTTATATAAGGTACATACCTCAACAAGTCGAGGAATATGTTAACATATTCTTCTATAGTAAGTTGTCCCAGTTTGAGTTCATAAAACTCTTTAGTCTTTTCATCGAAATATTTTTTCGATAGATACTTCTTTCGGAAGTACTTCTCAAATCATTTCCAAGACAGGTCCTCTTCGCGAACCCCTTTCACATTCTTAAGGTCTTCCCACCAAATGGAAGATTTTCCATTCAAGTTGAAGGTGGCCACTTAGGCCTTCATATTTTCTGAAAAATCATGGACTCTGAAATACTTCTTTAGTCCAAGCAGCTAGGCCTCTGCTTCCTCTCCCTTCTTTATTTCATCGTCGAAGGAGGGTGGTTTGGCCTTTCTGAATTCTTTGAATTTTTGACCTTTGGAAGACTTTTGCTTCTTCAATTTTCTTCAGGGATAGGAACTAGTTCTACTGCTAGAAGAGCCCTCTGAATTGCCAGCTTCCTTCTCAGAGGAATCACTCGACACTGGTCCTTTAACTCTAGGGTGGACCTTTTTCGAGGTGATCCTCTCAGTGTGGCCACTGATATGACCATGTTTCTGAGTTTCAGGTTCATGCTACATTTGTCTTTGTAGATCGGATAAACTCTGCAGTAAAATTGCGTTAATAAATTTTTGTTTTTCTTGTTCTTTCATCATCCTTTCATTGTCAGCCTTGCAGCTTTGTAATTCGACCATGAGACTCCTCATAGTCTTGGCTAGATCTGGAGGGGTCCCTACTGCCCTTCTTTTGTTAGACTCTTCATCTCTATTGTGGGATCCCTCTCCCACTTCATGGCGAGTCACCATACTATGTGTTGATAATTTCCCGCAGTTGATCTTCCGCTTGTGTGCAAAGACAAACACTGTTTGTTAGTCAATAGTTAGATACATTTTTATAACCCGCGCAAAATTCATATTTCTTTCACATGCATACACAGTTGGGTTTTCATTTCAGACTTTGACCTTTTTGAATTAACAAGGTTAATATAGAGGGTTACTCTTTTTAAGAGTGTTCCAAACGGAGCTTCTGTGCAACTCATTCATGAGCCCAAGCAGGTCGAGTGTTGTAACCATGCTCTAATACTAATTTGTAACACACCCACTATGAAAATCAAAATTTTCATCGATTTCTCGAGGATCAAAATCCCCGAATTACTCACAGGGGGCCTAGAGTTTGCTAGTTCCTCATATGTTCACCTCCATGTGGTTGTGGGTCACAACTACGGGCCGAACCAGTACGACGTCTCCTCGCAGTTCGCAACTTAGTGCTACCAGAACATTGAGTCATTCGACTCTGGAAACCCCAAAGCTTGAAACAGCGAAACACCAAACCCTGACAGGGCTAGCGAATGGCAAGTTTCCCTCCAAAGGGAGATTGATGGCCGTAAGCCTCCCCTAATTCAACGGTATGGATGCTTCCAGGGTTTTGGTATTCGGGAGTTCGAAATGAAACGACTCCAAGATTCTTTGTCATTCAAATCCTTGAATTTCGTTATGGAAATTCATGTAAGAGATCGACGACTCTTAAGAGTGTGGATCTAACGGTCCATGGGATTTCGGGACTTTTCCCTGAACTCTGACCGCTCACCGCATGTCTCCTTTGATGGATGGTCTAGATTCCTTCGGGACTTCTCTTTCCTATTACTAAGCACGAAGGGATTTCGGGTATCGGGATTTTGTGATTTGCGAAGGCAAGGTTTCTTGCCTTTTGGTTTCTTGGATGCCAAAATGCCGAAACGTCGACCGAAAACCATGTGTCCCTTCGATGGACGACGACGACCTTCAGCCAAGATCAATGGTTGTGATCTTTTTTGGATGATCAATGGTCATGATCAAATCCTGGCTTTCCTTAATCTCATTCACACCTCACGCCATTTCGGGGTTTCAGTGATCAAGATTTCATGACTCGCGAAGACAAGGGTTCTTTCCCTTTGGTTTCTTGGGTGCTAAAATGTTGAAGAGCTTACTAGCAGCCACGTGTGCTTTATAGATGGATGGTCCTAGTAATTCCATGGACCATGGGGTCTACGGTCCCGATTCCTTCATCTCTTGTAAGGGTAAAAGGGGTCGTGGCATTAATGCCCGCATCTCTTCCTCAAATCTAATGGTCATTATAGACCCTGGGATCCTTCGAAGGGATCATGTTCATGCATTGCTTGCAAAGATGGAGAGGGGTCGAGGAACTATCATCCACGTTCCTTCCCCACCTCCAACGGTTTTTACGGACCTTGGATCCTCCAAGAGGATCTCGTCCGTTAATCAAGACTCAAACATATGCTAACATTTTGGGAGTTCACCAGTCGAAGTTTTTGGGACTTATCAATCACGAGAGTCCGATCTCTTGTCAACGGGACTCCTGAACTCTCGATTTGCGAAATCCCAATGGGCTCTTTCTTTTAGGATTCTCCCGAGATCCTAGATTACCGCCACGTATCCTCCCTCGGATGGGTAGTCCTCATTGTTTCACGATTTAGCTACTTGTGACCCCCAGTGACGCAAATCCTTTGTCAACTCGAATCCCCGGTATCCGAAATACCGATGGACTCTCGATCTCCACCACGTGTCCTTCACATATGGACGGTC
The DNA here is from genome assembly GCA_032191745.1 of Picea mariana. Taxonomy (NCBI): domain Eukaryota; kingdom Viridiplantae; phylum Streptophyta; class Pinopsida; order Pinales; family Pinaceae; genus Picea; species Picea mariana. The sequence continues at coordinate 160,483 of JASDQU010501044.1, read as the reverse complement.
TAGATCTATATCGGGACTTTCACCATGAAGTGTCCCGATCTCTTGTCATCAGGACTCCCGGAATCCCGAACTCAAAATCCACGATACCGACTCCTCTCTCGAGACTTTCGCCCTTGTTCACGAGGGCTTAACCCTCATGCATCTCATAACAGATCCAACGACTGTCGGGTTTCTAGCTAAGATCTGATGGCTCAGATCTGTCCCACGTCATGCACTCTCCCCCTACTCTCTGGACATGGAAAAACCAACGGTCCAGATACTCCCACAGACCTTGGGGATCTACGGTCCCGATTTCCTCGCTACTCACGAAGATAAAAGAAAAGGGGTAAGGCGTGTAATGCCCTTATTTCTTCTGCCAATCTAATGGTCGTGAATGACCGTAGATCCTCCAATGGGATCTCATCCGTCGATCGATACTTATCCCTACACTGCTACTTCAGAATTTCAAAAGGATCATTCTTCCTCGTACAAGGTTGCTAAGACTTGTGCATTCAAGTCCTTTTTCTAGGTTCTTGGTAAACTTTTCCCAAGAAAGGTATCTCTGTGGAGAGATCTATTCCGGGGCATTCCTAGAGATAGACAAAGGGAAAAAAATTCCTGAGAATGGACTGGAAGTCTAACTTGGTTCAACTTACACATAATCAAATTTATCTATCAACATAAGCCATGCGTGGTTTTTCTGTTACAAGCATACATCTACCATTTCTTATCAAAACAATGCACCGATAGTCTTATACTGTAATCATTCACAATTTAACAATTTATGAGCATATATGTCAGCATATGAATTTCAAGATGCAAGATGTAAAACACTTATCAGAAATAACACCAGAAGTGAGTGCAACTGCTGAGAGGGGTGCTCGTTTCCACCCAACCATAGGCTCAACTATTCTGATAGGATTTACAACTAGCCACCCCCGAGCTGAGACCACGATGCTGCGAGACTGTGTCTCGGTTTTCCAGTGACCGAGAACGAGGGTTACTCTCCCCCTTCTCTGCTATCACTCACTCTGCATATTTCTAGAGTTCTCCTTCTCCCCCCGCGTCTGCCCCAATCGCTTCTCCCTCACACCTTATACTCTTGAGAGGTTGCGTGTGGCATGATTTTCCTCACACTGGTCAGGCCTGACGGCTCTACGGATGGGTGGTTCGCCCCCCCCATCCCTCATTAATTCCTGAGGAGCCATCTACCTACCAGCCTGTGAGACATTTAATTCGGGGCCAACGAGCCGCTCTTGGTTCTCCGGGCTAGTGAAGTCCAAATACGGTATTGTTTTCGGTGGAAGTTAACGCCACCATTCTAGGTGCCTTCCACCGCCTTTCTCCAGCCATCGTGGTCTCTTTTTCAGCATATCCCCTCTCAGCAGTCCTGCAATATATATATATATATATATATATATTCACATTCATCAACCTTTTTCACAAGGTCCATTCACATCTCACATTCACATTTTTGAGTTTGCCACAGTTCTTGGCCAGTCTAGTTATTTTTACAAACTGGGGGAAACAGGGTGTTACAAACGTGCTCACCCTTTATGAAAGAAACTTGTCCCCACAATATGAAAGTGCTCACCCGACCTCCTTTTGATCATGCCCGTTGATCTCCTGTTCCGATGAGATCAACGACTTCAGTGCATTGCGGCCTGTGAAATAGCGTGTTTGCTAATTTTGCCTCTGCTCCCTTCAATGATTCCCTACTATCAATTTCCCTTCTCAGATCGATGACCCTAATTTACTTTGGGTTTCTGGCCTTCGAAAATCTCAACTTCTCATGCTCAACAAGCTCCTTTTTCTAAGCCCCTTCTTCGCATGTGTCCTTGGGCTATGTCTTTACGCAAACATGTGATTGTGGCCCGCCCTCAACATTTTAAATTCCATGCAACTCCTGTCCCTGAAATGCTACGGGACCTCAATCTCCCGATCTTTATGGTACTATCTAAACTGACGGTTTAGATCTTCCTTTTTTCCAAATCCATGGACTAGATCTATCCCTCCTAGATCAACATATGGGATCTATTCATGATTCCAGACTTCGGGGTTTTGAAATCTCAAACCTTGCCTTTTTTTGTACTTCAATCTTCTAGAGCTGATGATCTACTCACACATGTCCTCTGAAATCAATGGTTGTGATCACACTTCAGGAATTTGGCCTCCTCAACCAGATCAACATTCCTATGACTCCCTTCTCGATCAACGATCAAGATATTCCCCGGGTCTTCGGACCTTTCCCTCTCCTCTTTCTTCCAGATTTATGGATTTGGCACCACGTGTCCACCTCCACATCGATGACTCTCGTCACTTCAAATTTTTGGACTTCAAAAATCTCAAATATCAACTCTCGCCTTCCCCAATGGATTTTATCCAGAGTTGATAATCCACTGATGCGTGTCCTCCTTGGATCAATGACTGAGATTTACTTTAGGTATTTATCTCGAGTACATGGATCTATGCCATGTCTCCCTTTGATCTGATGGTCACGAATTACTTTGGAGCTCTCAAATTCATGCCACGTCTCTTCTAAATCTGACAACTATGGATTACTTCAAGACTTTACCCGAAGTCCATAGATTCAAGCCACGTCTCTTATAAATCCGATGACTTAGATTCACTTCGGATGATCCAATGCTTGATATTTTCTTTGGATGATATGACGACTTAGCTTCACTTCGGCTGATCGAACGACTGAGGTTTACTTCAGATTTCCGGTTCTTTGGGCTTCGGAAATATCAGTTCTCAAACTGAGAAACCCCAATGCAATTTAACCAGAGCTTGCGATCGATTGACAAGTGTCCACTCACATATCGATGACTCGCAACTCTTAGTCCTTCGTGCTTTTGGATTTTCAAGTCTCAAGCTTTCCTCCCCCTGAAATCACAATATCTGATGCCTTAGATTCACCTTGGCAATCCAACGTTTGAAGTTGACTTCAGATGATCTAACGGCTCAGATCTCCTTTGGCTGATCGGACGAATGAGATTCAATTCATATTTTCGGCTCTTCGGGCTCCGAAAATCTTAGATCTCAAACCTTGGTGATTTCTCTCTCCTGTATGTGCGAAGTGCTAATGCTCATGCACTAATGATCCTTCATGCTCAGATCCAACGAATGGGATCTATTCTTCTCCCCTGTGCTTCCTTTGTTCATTGGACATAGATCTAACAGTCCAGGATCCTTTCCACAACTGATCATATGGTTGATGTCGCTCCTCCTCCTGATCTTTCGACTTCTTCCACCTTAGAATATTTTGTCAGCATTCAAAGGTTTCGACCTTTGACCTTTCTTCTATGAACCCAACTATCTGGGTCTCGCTTATGCTTCTAAAGGTGTTATCTCTTTTGAGATTTAGGAATTAGAATATTCCCATCACTCACACACTCCTTGCGTTATCCCTTCTGAGATTGATCTCCTCGAATATTTCGACCTCCCATGCACTCCTTGCGTTTCTGGGATTTCGTCAAACTCAGATCCGAAGGATTTCTTGAAAATAATTTCTTCTCGCTGTCTTGGCGTTCTCCTTGCTCGATGCACACCTTGCAGAGCTTCTCCTTATAGAGTATTCGGTAACTCCATCTCTTTACAAACTCAACACAGAGTTCTTTCTGTGCACTCTTTGCACTTATGCTAATGAAGGTTCAACACTATCTCTCTTGAGGCTTCTCTAAGGTTAACTCACCTCTATCAACACACTCCTTGCAGACTGTGTGCACTCCTTTCACTCAGAAACTCAAAGAAGAGAAACAATTGAAACTTATTCGATAATTCAACATTTTATACATTCAGAACATGAATCATATATAAAATCATAATAATAAACACAAATACATAAACACACCATATGCAGAAAAAACTTCTTTTCTATTATCTCTGTGTCTCTATACATATGTTTACAAAAGCTGGGCTGGAACATAGTCCCATTTCCCTCAAGTTCTCCTAATCTAACTGATGCAGGTGAAGGTGTTCCCACACCTCAGACTCACCCGCTCACAGGATAGATTACAAATCCCCTCTCTTCTGATCCGAAGCGGCTCTTTAGGTTCCCTGCGGGAATCCTCTGCTTGAATCTGGCCCAGTCCACAGGTCCTTATTTCCACCTCTTGGCCTTCTGCACTTTACTGAGGTTATACCCGACTCTGTATCGAGGTTCAGGGTTTCGCGGTTCTCGCTATCGATAATTTCTTGCCTCTCTAATCCCCGATTCATGATGAGCTCTCGGCTCCTATGCGCTAGCCCTCCTGGCTAAGCCTCCACCATATGACCACTACTGATGACCGTGATCAATATTCCCATCGGGGTTTCGGGGTTTATGATGTCGCGATGTTCATGTCACCAAGACTCACGATTTCCCGATTCGCGACGCGCCTTTGACCCCGCTAGCCCTCCTGGCTCAACCCCTGGCTGATATGACCATCACTCCACGACCGCTGCCTTATCTTGTCAGGATTTTGGGGTTTCCAATGTCATGATGCAAATGCCTACGGGATTCCCGATCGTCCAAATCCTGATTCTCCGTTTAGTTGACAACTGTCCTCCATCTCGGCACTATCCTCCTCCTCTGCTATTATGGCAGTTGGCTCCCACTACAGCTCTGTCTTCCAGTTGACTCCTGCCTTTGATCTGCCACCTGCCCTTCACTGAGCACTCTGGTGGCCCCACATGCTCCTCGGTCGGGATATCGCGAATCATGATTTCAAACTGCACAAAACTCTCGTCCCTGGGATTTTCGATATCCCAATGGACAAAATGCCGACGACGCTCGATCCTTTGCCACCTGTCCTCCAGATGGACGGCTCAGATTTACTCTTCGAAATTTTGAGACTCTCGATGTTCCGACGCCTTGTCCTCTGGGCTCCGATTTCCTGATGTGTCAAACGCCGATGGCGCTTGATCTCTGACACCTGTCCCTTCGATGGATGGTCCAGATCTTATCGCTGTTTCGAGACTTGAGTGGCCCCGATGCCTGGTGCCCCGGATCTATGGAATGGATGATCTCGTGATACATGTCCCTCTCCAACCGGACGGCTTAGATTTGTTCTCGGGATTTTGAGACTTTCGAGACCCCAGTTCTCATGACCTCGAGAACTCCGATTTCCCGATGGCCAAAATCTCGACTGCTATCCCTCATGCAGCTTCCACCAATCCAACGGCTGGCGGGATTTCCCCTTCTGATTTGATGGCTCAGATCGGCTCTTCTGTGCGCTCCTCCTTCTGAGGCTAAACCGTGCGCTACTTCTCCCGATCCAACGGATGACGGGATTTCTTCACGAGATCCGACGACTGTTGGTCCCCTCTTTCTATAGGCTCCTTCTGCACTCCTCCTAGATGTAACTTTCTCAATGGTCCAAATCTACTTTCTCCGCCTGATCCAGCGGTTCATGTTGCTCCCTCCCGAGCGTCTAAGCTTTCTTCCCAGACTTGAAAGAATTCTACGCTCCCAAGGCTTCGACGTTTGCTTCCTTTCTGCCCTGCGAACTCCTCGACTTGAGTCTCGCCTGTGCGTATGAAACGCTATCCTTCCTGAGCTTCCGCCCTTTGAATCCTCACAGGATTCTTTGACTCCTGCACTCTTGCAGAGTCTTCACGCGCAAGCGCTATCTGTCCTGAGCTTCCACGAACACTCAGACCCCTTGGGGGGATTTGGTCCTTCTTCTCCCTCAGATGGAGAATATCGACGCCTTCCTGGCTTCCTGCTCAGGCAACCTCCTTGCTGAATCTTTCTGGGTATTTAACAACCCAATACAGGTCTCTCAGTGGACTCTACTTTCTGCTTCAGAACTCCAAGAGTTCTTTCCTCCTATGCCTACCCGCACACTTACTCAACGCCCTCCTGGCGGAGTCTCTTTCCTCAGAACGCTCAACAGTCCTGGGTTTCTTCCGTGCAATCTATGCACTCACTAAGTGCCCTTCTGGCAGAGCTTCTTATAATTCTTAGTGATTCTGTTCTTCCTCAAACTCGCAACGGAGTTCTCCTCCAACGCAACCCATGCATATGCTCAATGCCCACTTGGAAGAGCTCCTACAGAACTTACAGCAAAGTTCTGTCCGTGACTGTGTCTCAGCTACATAGCCTTACCTCTTGGGGTGTTCAACAACCTCACAGGTCTTCTTCTCCTGAGTTGATGACTTCAGTCTGTGCCTCAACACATCTCTGTCTGACTCCTCATGAGTTTAGAAGCGCATCCTCTGTGCACCAGTATTCAGAGTCTCAACACTCTGTCACGCTCTCAGGGCATGAAACCTCAAAGACCCTCAAACCTGAAATCAAACACAACTCTATGCAATAGCATGATAACAACACACACATACATATATATGGAACCCACACAGACATGCATATAATGACAGAATAATGCAGGAAAAACTGCTCTGTATTAATAATGGCAAATGCCTGTATATTTTACAAGGTGTTCCTGAGCTCTCTCTGGCTCTCTCATACAACCTTTCTATCTATCTCAAAATGAGATCTGAAAATGTCTTTTACCTGAGGGGATATTAGCGCTTCCCTCCAGGATTCACCTACTTCATTAAATTACAATCAATGGCTGTCTAGTCTGCTATCCAGAACTAGATCTCAGCCGATCTAACATTAAAGCCGATCCTATCTAACACCTGCAAAAAGGCATGGCTTTCATGGCTTACCATCCTAATACATTTAATTACATTCAATTCAAATATTAAATGAGGCTGCGCCTCTCTTTCAACACATGAATGCATGCACGCTGACGTGGTTGGCTGGCTAGCTAGCTGACATGGAGCGATGCTCCTACATCATACTCCACAGCTGCAAAAATCATGAGCTCCTGCTCATGAGCTTCCCCTATGAGCTCTTGGAAATCCTCCTAGATCCCAAATCAGTCTTTGGAGCTTCCCATCTGCTCCATTCTGCTGCTGCTGCTGCTTCCACTGCGCTGCTGTTGCTGCTACCTTTTCTCTGCCCAGCTTCTCTTCGCTGGCAGTGTCTGCTGACTTCAACATCAGCTCCATGATCTCCATGATCAACTCATCTAGCTGCTCCCATGGCTAGCTCTATTCTTGCAGTCTCCTCAGCTGCAAAAATTTTTGGCCATCGAGAAGATCACTATGATCCCCCATGCCTTCTTGATCAGTTTCCAACTTCACCTGTTGGATGTGCCTTCGCTGCACTTTTACCCTTTCCTCCAGGGCTTCAATCTGTTCCCACAGATCAGCAAGACAAATTCTATCTGTCTCTTCTTCATCTGCTGCTGCAAGCTCTCATGCTGCAGTGTTTTCAACTTCTCGGCTAAAAATATCGAGCCACTCCTCGAAATGATCATCTTCTCCATCTTCTGTTGCAAACTCCCCTATTGCAGTCTCTTCAGCTTCAGTGCTGAATGCGTTGAGCCATTCCTCGGAATGCTCACTCTCTGCTTTGTTCTCTTGGGAAACTTCCAAAGTCTGATCCCATTTTTCTTCTTTTCTGACAGTCATAGCTAACTGTTCCCCTGCTATTGTTGCATCATCTATAACAGAATTTTCTGCCTCCTCATGGGCAGATGGTAGGAATATCCCAATTCCCCCAATCATCACATGGCTCAAATCCTCCTCTGTCAGCTGCATCTGCTGATTTAAATTCTTCTCTGAATTTATGAGACTATCAAACAGTCTCATCTGCTCATCCCTGCCCATCTGGCAATATGGGATGCTTCCGCTGCTTCCCTGGCAGATTATGAGATCAACCAATCCCATCTTCATCAGCACTCCTTGTTGAATTGAATTCTCCATGAGACCTCCAGATGGTCCCAAGTTTTCATCTCTGCCCACCTGGCAGTTAAATACACTTTCGCTGCCCTCCTGGTAGTTTTCGATGCTTCTGCTGCCCTCCTGGCAGTCTTCGAGATCCCGCAGCGATCTCTGATCATTGCCCAGCTGGCAATGTGAAATTCCTTCGCTGTCCTCATGACAGTCTTTGAGATCCTCAGCTGATCTCAATCTGTTTCCCTCTTGGCAATCTGGAATTTCCTCTTCTTTTCCCTTCTGGCAGTGCTTGAGATCATCAACCGATCTCATCTCTGTTCCCTTGCCCATCTGGCAATATGGAAACCTTCCACTGCTCTCCTGGCAGTCTATGAGATCCTCAGACGATCCCAATTCATCCTCTTCATCATCATCATCATCATCATCAAGACTTCTTCTAGTCTTCGGTTCACATACATCAACCGTCCTGTTAACATCTTTCACTGTCATCTGACCATCAATTGCTTGACTGGCCAACTTGCCTTCGGCTTTTTCCATGGGCCATTCACACACCCATTTCAGCTTGGATTTCTGCTGCATCTTCATTTCAAGCTCCTCCATCTCCCGCTTTATATCAGCGAGCTCTTTATCCATTTTCGCTGTGCTCATCAGCTCTGGCTTTTTTCGTTCAACAGACCTATGGACTTCAGTAGCCATGCTGTTGTTCCTGTCTGCCTTCCTGGGAAATCTACTGCTGTCACTCCACACTAAGAGTTCCACCAGTATCATCCCTATAGTCTCCCTAACTGTCTTCTCGACTGCTGCCTACCTGCAAAGAATTCCTCACAGAGTCCTTAGTAACTCCGTCTTCTTCCTTCACCTGCAATATACAGATGAAATCCAACTCTAATACCACTTGATGCAGGCGAAGGTGTTCCCACACCTCAGACTCACCCGCTCACAGAATCAATTACAAATCCCCTCTCTTCTAAGCCAAAGCGGCTCTTTAGGTTTCCTACAGGAATCCTCTGCTTGAATCTGGCCCAGTCCACAGGTCCTTATTTCCACCTCTTGTCCTTTTTCACTTTACTGAGGTTATCCCCGACTCTGTATCAGGGTTCGGGGTTTCACAGTTCTCGCTATCAAGAACTTCTCACCTCTCTAATCCCCGATTCACGATGAGCTCTCGGCTCCTATGCGCTAGCCCTCCTGGCTAAGCCTCCACCATATGACCACTACCAATGACCATGATCAATCTTCCCATCGGGGTTTCGGGGTTTATGATGTCGCGATGTTCATGTCACCAAGAATCACGATTTCTCGATTCGCGACGTGCCTTTGACCCCGCTAGCCCTCCTGGTTCAACCCCTGGCCGATATGACCATCACTCCACGACTGCCGCCTTATCTTGTTGGGATTTCGGGGTTTTCAATGTCATGATGCAAACGCCTACAGGATTCCCGATCGTCCAAATCCTGATTCTCCATTTAGTTGACAGTTGTCCTCCATCTCGGCACTGTCCTCCTCCTCTGCTATTATGACAGTTGGCTCCCACTACATCTCTGTCTTCCAGTTGACTCTCGCCTTTGATCTGCCACCTGCCCTTCACTGAGCACTCTGATGGCCCCACACGCTCCTCGGTCGGGATATCTCGAATCATGATTTCAAACTGCACAAAACTCTCGTCCCTGGGATTTTCGATATCCTGATGGAAAAAATGCCGATGGCGCCCGATCCTTTGCCACCTGTCCTCTAGATGGACGACTTAGATTTACTCTTAGGAATTTCGAGACTCTTGATGTTTCGATGCCTTGTCCTCTGGGCTCTGATTTCCTGATGTGTCAAACGCCGATGGCTCTTGATCTCTGACACCTGTCCCTCTGATGGACGATCCAGATCTTATCGCTGTTTCGAGACTTGAGTGGCCTCGATGCCTGGTGCCTCGGATCTCCGAAACGGATGATCTCGTGATACGTGTCCCTCTCCAACCAGAAGGCTTAGATTTTCTCTTGGGATTTCGAGACTTTCGAGACCCCGGTTCTCATGACCTCGAGAACTCTGATTTCCCGATGGCCAAAATCCTGACTGCTATCCCTTGTGCAGCTTCCGCCAATCCAACGGCTGACAGGATTTCCCCTTTTGATTTGACGACTTAGATTGGCTCTTCTGTGCGCTCCTCCTTCTGAGGCTAAACTGTGCGCTACTTCTCCCGATCCAACGGATGATGGGATTTCTTCACGAGATCCGATGGCTGTCGGTCCCCTCTTTCTATAGGCTCCTTCTGCACTCCTCCTGGACGTAACTGTTCAACGGTCCATATCTGCTTTCTCCACCTGATCCAGTGGTTCCTGTTGCTCCATCCTGAGCATCTAAGCTTTCTTCCTAGACTTGAAAGAATTCTACGCTCCCAAGGCTTCGACCTTTGCTTCCTTTCTGCCCTGCGAACTCCTCGACTTGAGTCTCGCCTGTGCGTATGAAACGCTATCCTTCCTGAGATTCTGCCCTTTGAATCCTCACGAGATTCTTTGACTCCTGCACTCCTGCAGAGTCTTCGTGTGCAAAGCGCTATCTGTCCTGAGCTTCCACGAACACTCAGACCCCTTGGGGGGATTTGGTCCTTCTTCTCCCTCAGATGGAGAATATCGACGCCTTCCTGGCTTCCTTCTCAAGCAACCTCCTTGCTGAGTCTTTCTGGGTATTTAGCAACCCAATACAGGTCTCTTAGTGGACTCTGCTTTCTGCTTCAGAACTCCAAGTGTTCTTTCCTCCTGTGCCTGCCTGCACACTTACTCAATGCCCTCTTGGCGGAGTCTCTTTCCTCAGAATGCTCAACAGTCCTGGGTTTCTTCGGTGCAAGCTATGCACTCACTCAGTGCCCTTCTGGCAGAGCTTCTCAGAATTCTCAACGATTCTGGTCTTCCTCAAACTCGCAACAGAGTTCTCCTCCAACGCAACCCGTGTGTATGCTCAATGCCCACTTAGAAGAGCTCCTACAGAACTTACAACAAAGTTCTGTCTGCAACTGTGTCTCAGCTACACAGCCTTACCTCCTGGGTGTTTAGCAACCTCACAGGTCTTCTTCTCCTGAGTTTATGACTTCAGTCTGTGCATCAACACGTCTCTGTCTGACTCCTCACGAGTTCAGAAGCACATCCTCTGTGCACCGGTATTGAGAGTCTCAACACTCTGTCACGCCCTCAGGGCATGAAACCTCAAAGACCCTCAAACCTGAAATCAAACACAACTCTCTGCAATAGCATGATAACAACACACACATACATATATATGGAACCCACACATACATGCATATAATGACAGAATAATGCAGGAAAAACTGCTCTGTATTAATAATGGCAAATGGCTGTATATTTTACAAGGTGTTCCTGAGCTCTCTCTGGCTCTCTCATACAACCTTTCTATCTATCTCAAAATGAGATCTGAAAATCTCTTTTACCTGAGGGGCTCTTAGTGCTTCCCTCCAGGATTCACCTACTTCATTAAATTACAATCAATGGCTGTCTAGTCTGCTATCCAGAACTAGATCTCAGCCGATCTAACATTAAAGCCGATCCTATCTAACACTTGCACAAAGGCACGGCTTTCATGGCTCACTAGCCTAAGACATTTAATTACATTCAATTCAAATATTAAATGAGGCTGCGCCTCCCTTTCAGCACATGAATGCATGCGCGCTGACGTGGCTGGCTGGCTAGCTGGCTGACATGGAGTGATGCTCCTGCATCACTAACTCTATCCCGAGTTCTTCTTCTACTATCAAACCTCTCTTGAGTTCTTCTTCTCCTATCCGACCTTTTTACAAAGATATATCTCTCTCTCTCTCTTTACAAAATGAGGACTCTACGAGCTTATCCGCTCCACTGCCTTAGTGTCATTATTGTCTCAGTTAAGACTACATACTCCTACGACTCATTACATAAATGATGATCCAGAGATGACTTAGATATAGACCTGTTTACAAGCAACCATTTAAGGTGACTCTATCCACTACCTGTATAAAGGTATGGCTTGGCATTTATCAGCCTTACAACACAAATTCCTATAGGATCAGATTTCAAATTTAAAAATGGGAGGGTCAATGCCTATCCTTCTCTGAAATGCGCACTGATGTGCTAGAATGCTGGCATGCTGTTGAGGTGGAGGGATGCTCCTACATCAATTTTCTAAGTTGGTTGCCTCAGATTTAGGTTCAGGATGACAAACCTAATGCTTCGGTGTGATACCCCATGACTTGAAACTTTGAAAATTATTATTATTATTATTTTTATAATTTTAATTTTTTTTCCCAAAAGACACTTTGGTCGATTGACCAAATCTGAAATGTAAAAATTTATTATTTTATGAAAACAAAGCACATATGGAAAAATGGGCACACATTGAAGAAGTTGTTAAAGAGGGAGTTATGAATCCAAAGGGGTTGGACAAGTGGCAACAAACTGTGACGAGTTGTGGAGTTAACTCTACTACAAAAAGACACATTCCAGATTTATAGGAGAATCTATGAACATGTGTAAAAATAAATCTGACAGGTGGTTAGTGAGTAGTAGGCTCAAGAAAAGTGTCAAAAGTCCTAGGAAAAACAAAAAGGAGTTGTGGCAAAGGAATGGGATGTTATTTCTAGGATGCAAACTGATAGCTCTGAAAGGCTATGCATTGATTTTGACTTGATACAGAGAAATTCTATTATTACACACAACAAACTGGTACTCAGATTTCTACAAGAGGCCACATAGGCATCCCCTTAGATTCCTAAATAAGCTAGCGGGTGACAGAGGTTGATAGAGACTCTAGTCTATAGTTAGGAGGAACAAAGTATTCAACGTGTGGTTTCCCCAAGTTCCAGGTTTTACTTCTTTAATTATGAATGTGCTGATATGAATGTTTACTGTGTATTACTGTGTGTTATTTTGATCAAGATTATTGGTTATGAAATATTTTAAAGTGTAAATAAGTCATAACAGTATTAGATATATGTGATTTTTACGATAAAATAAATGCATACAATAGGTTCATACAGAAATATTGTTGAAAGAAAAATGATAGTCATTTTGTTGCTAGATCTACGAATAGAGTCGTATTACCAGTAACAAAACAAATAAAAATCATAAGTAAATCTAGTGATTAAATCGATAAATGTGTTCAAATAAGAAATTTGTATTAAGGAAACAAAGTTCAACAAAGTTACAGAACCGTAAAAATGTAGACAACAGTCTTGAAGCCACGAGACTTTATATATATATGTATGGTCGACTAGCTCGATAGAGTGTACAAACAGTGTGGTCACATATTGTGATATCATGCTTTGAACATAATTAGCGATGGAACCCTAATACCTTCTCCAAGAAAGGTTATTCTCATAATCCATGGTACCAACCTCCTCAACACCTACAAAGTGGTAGTGAAATAACTTAGGACACTATACGAGTTCAAATAGTCAAATAAAATTCAATTACATACACAAGTGAAAACAAACTTACCATGGAAGTTCAGGGCGCTTCTCGTAACTCCTTATGTCGCCAATGAACAACATGCAAATGGCGAGGGAAGTTGGAAAACTGATGGGTACACCCTGCAATAATGAACATGGCCCATCATTAGTTAAAATACCCAAGTATAAGATATAGCAAAATAAATCAATTCATTGTGCAATACCACACATAATAATGTGCAATAGTCCTAACTGTGTTGAGGACAAGTAAAGTAAATGATGTGGAATGCTTTAACCATAAAATGGAAACTTGATAAGTAAAACAAAATATGTAAACCCTGTGTAATATTAAATTCCTTTAAGGTAAACTTAGACCACAGAGTTCATAGAAATTCTGGGTTTGGTTGATAAGCCTCAAAACTCCAAGTAAAAACTCTTTTGATCATAGGCTAACCAAAATCAAGACACACCATGACTCAAAATGTATATTACAGTAACGACAATAACACTGTAGATATAAAGCATGATAAAAAGAAGTCTACCAAGGTAAACCATACAGAGACATATTAATTATAACCGATGGAATAACATATTAAAAAATGACTGTAAATTAACATCTTAAATTTTCTTACAAAATTTTACAAGGATAATAAGCTAAAAGATTAAGTTTTCTAGTTACACCGGAAGTTGGAATGAGGAAAAAGATTCAATAAAACTCTTACCATTTAGGGATGCCACCTTTGAAGTTGATGAAAACCAACCATCCACAAACCATAGAAGCTGTGAATACTTTGGCTCTTGCAAATGATCTTACTATGAACGAAAATGGCTTTTGGGAAGTTAGACCTTCACGACTGTAACTCACGAACTCCTAAAAAACATGGGAGGTTTCAATTAAACTATTAGATCTCTCGAAAAACCTCTCAGGATGAACACATAGCTGAAGAATGAAATTGAAAAATGCAAAATGAGCCAAGTTTGGGAGAGTTCATAATGGTTTAAGGATCCGACAAGAAACCCTAACACTTGTGATCATAAACACACGACAAGTATGCTTCCCTAGGACAACTGCCATTGAAATCTCCTCGATATGTTAAACCATATATGTGGCGCATGCATGAATGATGCATGGTAAATGCTCTGTATTACACTCTTTGTAATCAAGAAAATCTGGTGATATTTTAAATAAGAAACTCTACCATAACACAAATTAATTCCCTTCTAAAAGTCCACAATAAATCCCCTTAAGTAAGAGTCGTCCTTTTTGTATTCCATGTAATATCCATTAGTATGACTAGAATACTTTAGTTACAATGAAAAACGTAATTGAATGTTTAACTTAGCATGGATACATAATACAAATATTGCATGCCGAATACATTGACTCGTATACGATAAGAAATGATTAGTGGGTTGTAATAACAATCCTTAAACTATGTTAAAGTTCAGAGTGGAGAACGTATAAGCATGGGGGGGTATAACTAATAAAATAAACCTTCATGCGACCCTTATAGATGGCATTTGGTCATGTCCACAATAGTAACGACTTATATATAGCAAGTAGATTATGAAACATAGTCCCTACTAGTAAAAACAACTATATATGTTTATCAAGTACCCATAGTGAATAGTCTTAGTGGAATGAGACTTAAGTAGC